>MU619972.1:0-25289 GCA_025201785.1 Xylaria longipes
ATTATATTTTTTAAATAAATATATTTTTATTTTAATAAATTTTAAGTTTTTATTAAATATATATATTTTATATTTAATTATTTTTAATAAAATATCTTTTAAAATATTTTATAACTATATTATTTATACGTTATTTTTATACTTAATAAAATTATTAAAAATATTATTTATAAAATTAAACTTTTATTTATAATAAACTACTGTTTATAAGTTTACCGCTAACTAGTTAACTTATTGCCGGCTTTTTATTTTTAAATTTTATATTATTTTTATTTAAATTTTTTATTATAATTTAATTAGTTTTATAATTTTATTTTTATAAAATATAACTTTTATAAACTTTTTATTTAATATTATATTTATTAATTTAGTTTTTATTACTATAAATATATATTTTTTAATATATTTATTATTTATTTATTTAAAAAAATTAATATATTATATTAATATTAATATAATAATACTTAAATATATAACTATATTATATTATATTCAAACTTTTTATTTAATAAAATTTACTTGTTTATTAATCGTTATAAATATTTTAGCTTTATCCGCGGCTTTAATAATTAGTTATTGCTTTAAAATATTTATTATTATATTATATACTTTTATTTATAAAATATTTAATAATAGTTTAAGCTTTAGCTAATTGTTTATTTATATTTTAATAAATATATTAATTTTAATTTATTTTTTTATTATAATATATATTAATATATTTATAATAAATATTATTTTTTAATTTATATAAACTAAACTATTTATATTTTTAATAGTTATTTTTTTTATAAATATTATAATTTTATAATTTATACTTTTTATTAAAAGCTATTAACGGTTTATTATAATATTTAATACTTTTATATTTATATATATAGTTTTTATTTTTTAACTATTTATTAGTTTTAAATTTATTTTAATATATATAAATCTATTTTTTAAATTGTTATAATTAATTAGTTTAAGTTTAGATTTTATTATTTTAATAAATAAAATATTAATAAGTTTTATATATTTATTATTAATAAATTCTTATTTATTATTTTAGCTAAATTTTAAATTAATATTATAAACTTTTTTATTTTTTATTTTATTATTAATAGCTATTAAATTATTTATAATAATTTAAATAAAGTTTTTTTAATATACTTGTTTTATTTTAGTTTTATTTTTTAAATTAAACTTATATAATATATTTTTTGCTATATATTTATTTTTATATACATAATTTATATATTTATTATAAAAAAAATTTTTTTTTTATATTTATTATATATTTAGCAGTTTTTTATTATTATTTAATAAAATATATTATTAAAAAAAAAGCTGTTTATTAGCTAAGTTAATATAATTTATTTCTTTTTTATTAGTTAAATTTTTTAATATATAATAGCTTTTGTTCGTTAATCGGGCTTTTTTAGCTTTTAATTTTTTATTATTTATAATAATATACGTTTTATTTTTATAATATGTTTTTTATTAATTTCCTCTTTTAACTTATTAATATTATTATTATAAGCTGAACTATTTATAAAAGCGGTAGCTTTTATTTTTATTTTAATAGTTTAAATGTTTAAAATATTTACAGCTATAATTATTATATTTATAACTACCGCGTTTATAATTACTATAGCTATAATTACCGCGTTTAAAGTTATTACGTTTAAAGCTATTATATTTAAAGTTTTTTTATTTATAAAAATATAAAAACTAATTTTTATTATTAATTTAATTATATTATTAATATTTGGTTATTTTATAGTAAATTTATTTATTATTAATTTATATATTATTATTATATTTATTTAATAAGCCGAAAAAGTAGTTTAAATTAATTATTAAATAAATAATAAAAATTAATAATATTAAATATTATAGCTGTTAAAAATTTAATATTAGTTATTTATTTATTAGTTAATTAATAATAAGTTTTATAAGGTTTAAAAAGGTTAGTTTAGTTTTATTTAATAGTTTATTTTTATATATTTTAATTTTTCTTCTTCGTATATTAAAAAATTATTTAATATAAATATAGTTATAAGTTTAATTACTAGTTGTTTAAAAGATAAGTATATTAAGTTATAAACTTTAAATATTTATTATTTAGTTATTAAACGTTTAACTGCTTATATTAGCTAAAAAATACCTTTAGCTTAATTATAAATAAATTTATTATATTAAATTTAGTTAGCTAAAAAAATAAATTAAAAACTTTTTAGTTAATTTAAAACGTTTAATATATTTAGTTTAAATTTTTTAACTATTTTATATAAAGTATTATTTAAATTTTTTAATAAAAGTTATTTTATTTTAAAAATAATTTCTTTTATTTATTAAAATTATACCAAGCTTTTAAATAATTAAAAATAATTTTTTTAAATAATAGCTTTTTAAGTAAAGTTTTTAAAATATTTATTAATACTATTTTTAAATAAATATATATTTTTTTAATATATATTTATTTTAACTTATATATAATTATTTATTTTAAAAAACTTTTTAATATATAAGTTAAAAAAGCTAATATTAAATATTTTTTATTTTAAATATTTTTTAGTTTTATTTTTTATTATATTTATAAATTTTTTAAATTTTTAAAATAAAAATTAAACTTTATTATTTTATAAAACTACTGCTATAATTTTAGCTATTAAAAAAAAATTTAAAAAAAAATAAAATGCTCCTTTATTAATTTTATTTTTTATAATATTAAATATTTAAATAGTTTATATTTATAATAATAAATAAAAGGTTTAAGTTAATTTATATATTATTTTAATTTTTATTTATATTAATATATTAATATATAAAATATTTATTGTTTAAATATTTTTAGCTATTAGTTTTTAAAAGTTTTTTTATTATAATAATATAAAAAGTTAAAAAAAAACAAATAAAAAAAATATTTTATTAATTAGTTGCTATGTTTTAAAGCTTATATTTTAATTTATAAATAACAGTTTTTCGGATACAGCGGAAAATAAAATATAAAAAAGTATAAATTTTATAAAAAAAGTTTATTTTTAATATATTTAATAACCTGCTTTAATATTTTATTAAATACTTTATAAAATTAATAATATATAAATAAGTTATATTTATATAATAGCTTAGTTAAATATTTATTTATTAATTTTTTAATATATAAAGTATAATATTAAAACTAAAAATAATTAAATTTTTAATTTATTAAAAGGTAATAAATTATATAACTAAAAGTATTAATTTTTTATTTTTTTAAACCTATTTATTAATACTAATAAAAGGTTTTATATTTAAGTAATAAAAAAGTTATTTAAGTTTTATAAAAATTTATAAGTTTTTATATATTAATATATATGTTTTTTTAATTTTTAATTTTTTTATTTAGTAATTTAATTTATAATATTTAAAGGAGCGTTTTTTATAATATTATATACCTTTTTAAATATTAAGTACTTTTTTATTATTTATTTATTCTAAGTATTTACTTTATTTTTTATAAAGTAAAATATAATAAAAATCTTAGTTATATTATTAATTAAAACCTTTTAGTTAGTTAATTTATATATAAACTTATTTAAAACCTTATAACCTTATAATATTTACTAATTAATAAAACTTTAACTTCGAAAACTTTATTATATTATATAAACGTATACGTTGTTAAACAATATTAAAAATATTAGTTAATTTTAAGGATAGTTTTAGTTAATTTTATCTTTTAATAAAATTATTAATATAAATTAAGGCTATATAACTATTATTAAAAGCAGCCGTTTATACAGGTTAGGATTTCCTACCCTTTAATAAGCTAGCGCTTTAAATATTATTATAAGCGTTATTTATTTATTATTTTTATTACCGGGAGCTTAAAACTATATATTTTATATATATTAATTGTTTTATAAACTTTTATTTTATATATTATATACTATATTTTACTAAACATATAATAGTAAAAAAAGCTGTAATTAATAATATTAGCGTAGGAGATAATATTAGCGTGGGAAATAATATTAATATAAAAGATAATATTAATATAGAAAATAATATTAATATAAAAAACAATATTAATATAAAAAATAATATTAGTATAAAAAACAGTATTAATATAAAAAAGAATATTAGTATAAAAAATAATATTAATATAAAAAACAATATTAATATAAAAAATAATATTAATATAAAAAATAATATTAGTATAAAAAATAATATTAATATAAAAAACAATATTAACATAAAAAATAGTATTAGCGTAGGAAATAATATTAATAATTTTAAATATAATAATAATAATTTTAATAAAAATAACCGTAATAAAAACAATAATAAAAAAAATAATAATAATTAGTTTTAAAATTTAAATAGCTTTTTAAAACATTTTTAAAAGTATAATAATAAGTTTAATAATATTAAAAATATATTATTAATTATATAGCAGAAAAACTTTAAACAGAAAATAAAAAAAATAATAATTTAAGCAGCAATTAAAACAACGCTAAAAATTTTAAAAATATTATATTAATAATTAAAATCTAAGTTATTACTAGATTTTAATATAAAAAATATTTTAAAATTTTATAATATTAAAACCGGACGTAAATTAGCTACTAGTTATTAGCTATAAACTAATACTAATAAGCGTTGTTTATATAAGTTAAAAAAAAAAAGCTATATAAATAATATAATTATAATAAAAATATTTTAAAACGTTAATACTATAGCTTAATAATAAAAAAAACAGTATTTAAATTAATTAAAAATAAAAAATAGTTTAAAAATATAATATTAATTAAAATATTAATTTTTAAATTTTATTTTAGCTCGCGGTTATATACTTGTTAATAAATATAATAAAAAGCTATAATAATATATTATTTTTTTAAATTAAAAAATTTAAACTTTATTAGTTTTAGTATTTTTTTATTAATATAAATATTTTTTTTTAAGTTATTTAAAGTATTAATATAAAACTATACAACGCGGAAAAACTATATATTATAATTTAACTAATTATTAAAAAACGCTAAATACTTAAATAAAAAATAACTATATTTTCTTTTAAATAAAAATATTTAAGCCTTTATAACTAATATTTTTAACTTAATAATTTTTTTTTATACGTTTTATAACTTTATACTAAAAATCTTTTATAGCTTAAATAGTAATAAATTATATATAAATAGTTAAATTATTTTAAACTATTTTTATATTTTTTGCTAAATAAACTGTTCGAAATTTTATTATAAGGTTATAAAATATTTTTAAATTATTTTTTAAATATTATATTAAACGTTATTTTTAATTATTATAAAAAACTTATTTTATTATATTTTTTTAAAAATATTAAGCCGTATAAAGTATAAAGCTTGTTAATTTATAATCTTTTTTTTTTAAAAATTAAAAATAAATTATATATTAACTTTTAAACAAAATATTAATAATTTAATATAAAATAAACTTTTTTTTCAGATAATACTAATAATTTTTTTTTTATTAAACTTAAAAACAGCTTATATATTAGCTTTAATCAGTATAATATTTTTTAAAAAACGTTGTTTTTAAAATTTTAATATATTATTAAAATTAATATTAATTATTATATAGCTTATATTATTCGTAAGCTTTTTAAGTTAGTTATTAATTACGCGTAACTAAAGCTTATAATAAACTTTAATTATAGCTAGCTTTTTAATAAGGTTTTTTTTTATAAAAAGTTTAAAAAACTTATTAGTTAATTAATTTAAACTATAAACTTATTTAACCGGTATATATACTTTACTTATAAAAATATTCTTTTTTAAAAAAAACTTTAGTTTTTTATATAAAAAGTTAAATTTATAATTAGTTTTAAAAGTTAAAAATTATAATAATTTTTTAAGCTTTATTAATATAAATAAAACAGGCGTTAAAAAAAAAAACTTTTTTATTTGTTTAAACAATTTATAAAAACTATTATATTAGCTATAAATAATATTATTAAAAATTTAATTAAATATAATAAGTTTAAAAATAAAAATAAAAAAATTAACTATATTTTATTATACTTTTAAAACAAACTTTTAATAAAATATATAAGCTTATATAAAAATAAAAAAGTTATAAAACTTTAAAAAAAATATAACTAATTATTAGTTAGTTAGCTTAAATATACGAATAATTTTTTTTTAAAAAAAAAATTAAATATTATTTTATTATTATTATTAATTATTTTAAAGCGCTAGTTATTAAACGTTTTTAATAATAATATATATATATTTTATATTAAAAGTTATAATATTATTTTAATAATTATAAAAAAAAAAAAGTTATATAAAATTATAAAAAAAGCAGGCTTAATAAACAACAAGTTATTTTTTAATATTTTTAATATAGCTTACGTTTATACTAATAAAAACACAGAAATCCGCGCAAGCTTTAAGCTATTTATAATATAATTTAATTGTTTAAATATTTTAAATAAACTTTTATATATTATTAATTAATATAGCTAACCTTTTATTAGTTTTATTAAGTAGTATATAAGCTTCTGCGGCTAAAATATTAAAATATAAGCTTTTAAGTTGTTATAAACTTTATTTAAAAAATAACTGGGTAATTAATTAGTTTTATAGGTTTTTTATAACGTTAATTTTTTTTTGTTAATAATAATATTAATAAATAAAAATTTTATTATTATTATTATCTAACAACTTATTAACAAGTTATTTTTATAAATTATAATTTTTTAAATATAAAATAAATTATATATATAAAAAATTAAACGTATACGTAAGCTTTATTATATTAGTTTTATTATTTTTTTTATTTTTTAAATCTTTGCTAAAAAATATATTATAGCTTTTAGTAACGTTATTATTTAGTAAATATTTTTTAATAGTATTAATTATTATACTTAGCTTTAAAATATAATTATTAATTTTAAAGCTTAACTTTATAAAAACAGGGCTTTAATATAAAGCTTTTAAAAAAATACTACAAGCTTAATCCTATATAAAAAGTTAGATATTATTTTTGTAAGCCTTAAACTAGTTAAAAAAAACAGTATAATTAGTAAAAAATTAAAACTAAAGCTTATAAAGTTTTTTAGCTATAAAAATATTATAAATATTATTTACGTTAATACTTTTTTAAAAACTATGCTTAATAATAAAAATAATACGTAGTTAACTTATTTAATTAATTTTAAAATAACTAACCTAGGTTTTAAATTTAAAATTAAAATTTAAATAAGTAAGTATTAAAATAGCTAGTAAACCTGTTAAAATATAAAGCCCGGGGGTTTTTTAGCTGGGCTTTTTTTTTTTTTTTTTTTTGTTTTTGGTTTTTTTTTATGTTTATTATAGCATTTTATACTATGTTTTTTTTTGTTTATTTATTTTTTTAGCTTAAGAAATATTAAATTAGTATATTTTATAACTTTATATTAAAAAATAATATATTTATTTTAATAAAATAAAAAATTTATTATATTATTGTTAAAAATATAGCTAAAACTATTATTTTTATTTTTATTTTTAATAAAGCTATAAAGTATAAAGTTATAAATAAAAAAATAAAATTTTAAAAAAAACTTGTTTTAAGCTAGGTTAAACAGTTTTATAAATATAGTTAATTATATAAACTAGTTTTAATTTTAGTAAATATTAATAAACCGTTTTTAAAAAAACTTTATTATTAAAACTAGTTCGTTTTAATAAAAAAACTATTAATTAAAAGTTATTAATTAAATAAATAAGCTTGTATAAAAGTTATTATTAATATTTAGTATATTATTTATAAAACTTTTATTAAAGTTTAAAAAGTTTTTTTAAAAGGTGTGCTATATACTGTATATTTTTTTAAACTTTTTTATAATAGGTTTAGCGTAAAAGAATATAATATAAACAAGCTTAATAAGAAAAATTATAAAAAAAAAATTATATTAAAAAATTATAAAAAAAAATATTGTTAAAAAATTTATAAATAAAAAAATTATAAATAAAAAAATTATAAATAAAGAAATTATAAACAGGGAAATTATAAACGGGGAAATTATAAACAAAGAAATTATAAACGGGGAAATTATAAACAAGAAATTATAAACGGGAAAATTAAGGCTATAGCTAAAAAAATTATAAATAAAATAAATAGCATAAACAACTAAAAAAATTATAAATAAATAAATTTAAAATATATTACTAAAAATAACACAGCTAAAAAAAATTATACAGGAATTAAAAATATATTACTAATACTAAAAAAATTATAAGTAAAATAAATAGTATAAATAGCTAAAAAAATTATAAATAAATAAATTTAAAATATAGTATTAAAAGTAGCACAGCTAAAAAAGATTATATAAAAATTAAAAATATATTATTAATATTAAAAAAACTATAAGTAAAATAAATAGTATAAACAGCTAAAGAAATTATAAATAAAAAAATTATAAATAAATTAACTAGTAAACACGAATAAAAACAGCCTTTATTAGCTGCTTTATAGCTATATATATTATAACTTATACTTGTATAAATTTATATAAAAACTAAGCTTTTAGTTGTAATTTTTTGTTGTTATATTTTTATAACGATATAATATTTTTGTTATAATATTTTTACTGTAATATTTTTGCTATAATTTTTTAACAGCTATTTATATTAGCTTTATTTTAATATAAACTTATAAAAAAAAATATTATAAATTAATTTTAAATTTTTAATTTTTAACTACTATTATATTATTATTATAAATAATATTTTATTTACTCGGAGCTTTTTAATAAATAAAAACTTTGTTTAAAATATTACTTTGTTTTTTATTAATACCCTCGGCTTTATTTATAGTTTTATAAACTTTTTTTAATATTAATAAAAGCGTAATAAATTATTAATAGTTAAAATCTTTTTAGCTGTAAATTTTAATAGTAGTTAGGTTATATTAAAAATTTTTTTTAAAAAAGCTATAGCTATATTATTTTAAAACTAGTATATTTTTTGTTATAAAATAACGTTTTTAATATTTAAAACTATTTATAAGCTATATATATAAAGTAAATATAAAGTTTTAGTAATTATTAGCTATTATTATAAAAATAAGCTTTATATTTATTATATTAAGCTAAGCGAAAATTAGTTATTTTTATATTAAAAGATTATATATATATTTAGCTTTATTTTTAAAATAGCTATACTTTAAAAATAGTTAATTAATAATAATAAAAATAAATATATTTAATATTAAAATTTTTTATTTTATTAAACTTAGGTAATTTTTTTAAGTATAATAACTTTAAATAATTATTAGCGCTGTTTATATAATTTAATACTTTTTATATTAATAATATTTAATTTAAAAAGCTATATAATTAATTAGCTTTAAATATTAAAAAAATTCCGGAACTTTTTTAAAAAAGGTTTTTATTGTTTAAATATTATAGTATAGTTATTAAAAAATATACTATTTTTAAATAAGCCCTAGCCTGCTAAAACTATACTTTATTTTAGTTTTATTAATATTATTAAAAAATAATTAAACTATAGCTTATATTTAATATAATAAATTAGCTTAGCGGTATTATTATTAAAACTTTTTAAAAGTTTAAAATATAAAGATTATATTTTTATAGTTTTAAAATTATTATAGTAACTCCGAATTTAAATAAAGAGATAAAATAAACTTTAAGCAGGCTAAACTTTTTTTTTTTTTTTTTTTTTTTTTTTTTTTAATTATATATAATAATTATTATTTAATATTAGCGTACAATAGCTTATAATTTATATATTTTTGCTAAAAAACATTACGTAAAATAAATATTGCTAGTAATATACTTTATATACTAAAGCGTTATATAGTTTAAAATATTTATAAAGTTAACGCTTATAGTAGAATTTAAAACAAGCTTAACCGGCTTAATATACTAACAATACCCTTTTAGCGTTTTTATTATATTTATAAAAATAAAAAATAATAATAACTATAATAAAATAAATAAGTTATTTTTTTAAAAGATTTAAATATTTAATATTTTAAATTATTTTTTAGCTATTAGTTATTATATTTATTTTTTTTTGTTATTATTTTATTAAAAAAAAAGTTTAATATAGGTTTATTTATTTATAAATTAATTATTTAATTATAAAATATATTTTTTATAGTTTAATAAATTATTTTAAATTAAGTTATAATATTTTAAGTTATATTTTTTTTTTTTTTTTTATTATTTGTTTTATTGCTTAAGTAGTGTTTAAATAAGTATTTATATTATATTTATATTTTTTTTATGTTTAAAATTAGCGGTTTTATATTTAAAAATAAAATAAAAAGTTTTTAATAGCTATTTTATTATTAATTAAAAAAACGCTATAAAATTTTTTATATTTTTTATAAAATATATAATTATATATTAACTAAAAACTATTAATTTAACTTTTTATTATATAATAAAAACTATTAATAATTTATAAAAACTTATTAAAATATATAGCTTGGATTTAAACAGCTATTAGCTAGCAAAAATCGCGAACTTAATAAAAATAAAACTACTAAAATAAAATAAAAAAATTTTCGTACTTAAAACAAATAAAAAATTTAAAACAGCTATTATTATTTTACTACTATTTTATTTAGTTTTTTTTTTAAAATTAATAATATTTAAATTAATTAAAAAGTTTAAAAAGCATAAAGCTACTTGGGCTAATTTAATATACTATTATTTATATATATTATTAATAAAAAAGCTTTTAATTATAATAGTTATATTAATATATATAGTTATTTTTTTTTTATAACAAACTTAATATTTATTATTATTAATATATAGTTAATATTTATTCTGTTTTTAATATTATTATTAAATAATAAGCTTATACGAGTAGCTACTACTAATATTATTAATATTTTTAATACTAATTTTAATATATATAAATATTATTAATAATTTTTTAAAAAAGTTAAAATAAAAGCTAATATATATATATTAAAAAAATTTTAAGTTTAGCTAAATAATTCTGCTGTTTTTTAAACAAGTGGGTAAAAAGTAAATATTATATATTACTTTGTTTTTAATCTATTTATAAAACCTTTTAGCTTATACTATAATTAAATATTTAAGTTAAATAATAAAATAAAAAATAAAAGCGTTAATATATTAATTAAAGCTAATTTATTTATATTTTTAGTATTAATAATTGTTTTAATTAATATATATAAAAATTCCGGCGTTTTTATACTTAAAACTATATTAAAAAAGTATTTTGTTTAGTATATATTTAACGTAAGTTTTAAAAAAAATTTAATTTTAAAACGCAGCAATATAACTATTTTATAGCAAAAATATAACTAAATATATTTTAGGCGTAAAAAGCTCTAATTTATATTAAATATAGCTATTAATTAAAAAAAAATAGATTTTTTTATTTATTATAATTAATTTTTTTAGCTAAACAGGTATAATATATTATTAGTTTTTAGCAATAACTTTAATATTTTTTTATTAAAGATTTATACCCGTGTATATAATATTATTATATATATTAAAATAATAATAATTAATATATTTAGCCGCGTAAATATAAGTATATAAACGTTTATTAGTATTTTTATAGCTGTTAAAGTTATAAGTAGTAAAAATAACTAACAACTTATTATTATATAAAATAAAATTAAAATTATTAAGGATTTATTATTATATTATAATATTATATTGTTTATTATAATATAATACTGCTATAATAATTTACTACTTTACTTTATTTTTAATTTTAATAATTATTTTATAATAATACCTTTAGTTTAATATAGCTTTAAGTAATTTTTTAAAAACCGCCTTTTAAAAAATATATACTTATAATTTTTTTATAATATTATAAAAAGTTTAGCTTATATATACTTTTTTAGTATAATATACTATAATATATTACTAAAAAATTTATTTGTTTATTTTTTATTAGCTAATATAAACAAGTTAGCTAATATAAACAAGTTTATATAATAAAAGTTTATTTATAACTTTAAAAAAGTTATTAAAGCTTATAATAACTTTAATACTTTATTTAAATTTATTTATATAATAATATTAAAAGTTTAAACTTATAATAAATTAAGTTCTTATATAAATATTATTAATATATAATTATTAAACTATATATATTTTTATAGTTTTTAATTTATATTAAAGAATTAAACTAATAAAAAACAATATAAATTATTTTTATTTTTATTAAATAAATATTATATAAAAAAAATTATAAATAAAACTAAAAAGTTTTATATATAAGGTTTATTAGCGATAAAGCTTAATTAAAAGCTAATAGTAAAAAAAATATTAAAAAATTTTATTTAAAAAAAACTTAAGTTTTTTATTATGTTAAGTTTAAAAATATTATTTTATATATTATATTTAAATATTAAAAACAATAAAACTTTATTAAATATTATATTTAAATAAATACTAATAAAATAAACACGTATAATCGCGTTTAATTTAAAAGAACTAATATATATAAGCTAATTTATAAAAACTTTAAACCTAGCGTTATTTTATATAACATTTAACGCTATTTATACTTAAAAAATTATTATATATATTTTACTTATTTAAATACTTAATAAAAATAATATTACTGCTATTAATATATAACCTTTTTTAACGTCCGCAACTATTCGGTACCCCACTATATACTTTTATATATTCTATCCCTTTAAGGGCCTTTTTAGCTCAATAATATACCAACCCTTTTATTAACTAATAAAATTAACATATTTTAAAGTACCTCGCCGTCCACTTAATTCTACCCATGCTAGAAATATTATAATAAACTAATAGTATTAACTAGTATTATATAGTAGATAAGCGTAAAAACGTGGATAAATATGCTTATAATATATTATTTTTATTAGTAAAGGTAATATAAACCTTTATAAAAATATTTAATAAATTATTAAGCCGAAACAGCTATTAAAAGGATAAAAATATTATAAAAAGAAGGTACTTAAGGGCAGAACTTTAATAATAATAATAGCTAATTATATACAAGTTTAGCCGAAAAGGGAAAACTTTGGCCGAAAGCAGTAAAAGTTACGTAGCTAAGTAAAGCTAGTATATATAGCTATGCCCTAGTATTTACTACGTGCTATCTTATACTATAAAAAAGTATAACAAATAAACACGCTAACTACTTAAGCTAGACTAAGTAATAAAAAAAGCCAACAATTTTATTTTTATTTATTTTTATAATTAATATAATTTAGTATTTAAAATATTTAATTTTAATATAGGATTATATATAACTATTTATTATTATAATAAATAATATATAAATTAAGCTAAGTTTATTTAATTATAAAACCTGTTTAACTATTTATTATTTTTTTTTTTATTTATTGCTAGCTTTAATTTTTTTAAAAGCGTAATAGCTAAAATATAAAACGTATTAAACAATTATAATCTATATAACTATAACTATTAGTTTAAATACTAAAAATTAAAAAATATTAAAATTATTTTATAAAATTAAAATAAATATAACAAGCTTTTAATAATAATAATATTAATAATAATAATAAACCTAGTTATATTATAAATTAATAATAATAAATTTTATAATATAAACTTAAAATAATATTTTAAGCTATTATTTATTAATAAAAAGTAATATTTTATTTATTTATAACGTTTTATTTAGTTATAATATAATACGTTTTTAATATATTTTATAATATTTTGTTTATATTTTTTATTTTTTAATAAATAATATTTATAACTAGCTATAAGTTTATTTTTATTATTATTATTATAATATAGCTTATAGCTAGAACTTTTATTTTATTTTTATATATAAGCTTGTATACGCGTTTGTTATTATAAATAAATTTTAATTATTTTTTATTTAATACGGGCTATAATATATTAGATTATAAAATAAACGTTTTAAAAAAAAAAAAAAAAAAATAAAAAGCTGCTGTTTTAAAAGCTTAATAATAATAGTGCTGCTAAGTAATATTTATACTACTGTTATAAAAAATATATTTAAGTTATAAAATATTATATTATATTTTATAAATATTGTTTTATTTATACGTATAAAACTAAGCTAGTAAATAAAACGGTAGCTAGTATAAAGTATAGTAATAAATATAACTATTAATAATTTTAATATAAACTATTATTTATAAATACTTTTACTCCTGCTTAAATATTAATATATATTATTTAATTAAAAGTACTATTAAATATAATATTTTTATTAAATATATAAACTTTATTATTAATATTTAATAGTTATTTAGTTAAATAAGTTTTTAAATAAATATAATAAATATTATTAATATAAATATATATAATATAATATATAAATAGTTATAAATATTAATATATATATAAAAAAAATAAAGTAATAAAAAAAACAAAATTATATTAGTTATAAAGTTTAGTTTAAACTATAAACAAACGCTTAAGTATATATAATATTTAATAATATTTAAAAAATAAAATTAGTAGGCTTTCCAAGCCTACCAAAGGAAGCCTATAGAAAGCCTATTAAAAAAAGCCTACTAAGGGAAGGCCAGCTAATAGAACGCGGCTAGCTAACAGAACGTTGGCTAATAGCTGTTAGCCGGGAACAATTTTTTATAGCTATAAATCTTTAACTATATAGTAAATAGAGAATAGCAAGTCTTTTATAATTATTTTTTATAGCTTATAATAGGGCAATAACTAGTAGTTAGCGGATTATTCCGTAAAACTAAAACTATTATAACTATATAAGCAAAATTTAATATTTTTAAAAAGTTTTAACGGATTATTACAAGCAAACCCTTAACCTATCTACCCGCCTTTATTTACCCGCCTTATATTTTTTTTTTTTTTTTTTTATTTTATTATATTATTTTTTTACTAAATATTATTATATAACCTAATAAACTATTTATATAAGAATTATAAGATAATAAATAGGAAGTATTTCTTTAATAAACCCTAGTATACCTTTTATTAAAAAAAATATTTATAATATTATACCCTTATTTTAATTTTTTTTTATATTACTATAACGAAATCTTTTTATTAGAGCTTAAACTAGCCTAAAAAGAAAATATATATTTAACAACAGCTAGCTTAATAAATAAAATTAAGTTTTAAACAACTAAACAATTAAAAAATGTATAAAAATCTACAAATTTTTATAAAACCTAAATAACTTTTTTATTACTTAAATATAAAACTTTTTATTAATATTAATAAATAAACTTAAAAAAATAAAAAATTAATATTTTTAGTTATATAACTTTTTACCCCTTAACAAGTTAAAAACTTAATTATTTTTAATCTTATTATTATACCCCGTATACTAAAAAGTTAATAAATAAATATTTAATTAAACTATTATACAAATACGATCTGTTTATATAGTACTAGTTTTATAAAATATTTAATAAAACGTTAAAACAAGTTGTTAAATATACTAAAAACAAACCTTTTTTACGGAATTTATACTTTTTTATATTTTATTTTCCGCTTTATCCAAAAAACAGCTATTTATAGGTTAAAATATAAGCTTTAAAGCACAGCAACTAACTAATAAAATATTTTTTTTTTTTGTTTTTTTTTAACTTTTTATATTATTATAATAAAAAAACTTTTAAAAACTAATAGCTAAAAATATTTAAATAATAAATATTTTATATACTAATATATTAATATAAACAAAAATTAAAATAGTATATAAATTAACCTAAATTTTTTATTTATTATTATAAATATAAACTGTTTAAACATTTAATACTATAAAAAATAAAGCTAATAAAAAAGTATTTTTACCTTTTTTATTTTTTTTTTTAATAGCTAAAACTATAGCAGCAGTTTTATAAAATAATAAAGTTTAATTTTTATTTTAAAAATTTAAAAAATTTATAAACGTAATAAAAAATAAAGCTAGAGAATATTTAAAATAAAAAATATTTAATATCGGTTTTTTTAACTTATATATTAAAGAGTTTTTTAAAATAAACAATTATATATAAGTTAAAACAAATATATATTAAAAAAATATATATTTATTTAAAAATAATATTAACAAATATTTTAAAAACCTTATTTAAAAAATTATTATTTAAAAAAATTATCCTTAACTATTTAAAAGCTTAGTATAATTTTAATAAACAGAAAAAATTATTTTTAAAATAAAATAACTTTTATTAAAAAATTTAAATAACGCCCTGTATAAAACAGTTAAAAAATTTAAACTAAATATATTAAACGCTTTAAATTAATTAAAAAGCTTTTAATTTATTTTTTTAACTAACTAGATTTAATACAGTAAATCTATCCGTAATTAAACCGGAAGTATTTTTTAGCTAGCACAAGCA
This sequence comes from Xylaria longipes, assembly GCA_025201785.1. NCBI lineage: Eukaryota > Fungi > Ascomycota > Sordariomycetes > Xylariales > Xylariaceae > Xylaria > Xylaria longipes. The sequence goes on from MU619972.1 coordinate 16,333, forward strand.
GCCGAACGTTTAATAATTAAACAATAAATATCCAAGGTCTATAATTTATTATACTTATTTTTTAAACAACTAATAGCTAAACCTATAGCTATATTTATATTAAACAATTTTTTAACATATTTAAAAAAAAAAACTAAAATATATAAAAATAAACTATTAAATAAAGCCGGACTAACCCCTTTAAACCTTATAAAACTTATTATTAGCTAACTAATAAATAAATAACTAATATTAAATTTTTAACAGCTATAGTATTTAATACTGCTAGTTTTTATTATTTATTTAACAACTAACTTAAACTAATCCTTTAGCTCGCTAAACAGATATAACAATAATATATAAATTAACAACAAATAAACTTATTATAAAATAAATAAATATTAACAATATAACTAAACTAATAATAAAAACCGGTCCTTATATTTTTATAAACAAAAAAACTTTAAACGTAACAGTTTTAAATATAATAACTTTAAACGTAGTAATTATAGCCGCGGTAATTATAAACGCGGCAGCTATAAATATAATAATTATAACCGTAAATATTTTAAATATTTAAATTATTAAAATAAAAATAAAAGCTACTATTTTTATAAATAGTTTAGCCTATAATAATAGTATTAATAAGTTAAAAAAGGAAACTAATAAAAAATATATTATAAAAATAAAGCGTATATTACTATAAATAATAAAAAATTAAAAGTTAAAAAAGCCCGATTAGCGAACAAAGGTTATTATATATTAAAAAATTTAACTAACAAAAAAGAAATAAATTATACTAATTTAGCTAATAAACAGCTTTTTTTTTTTTATAACATATTTTATTAAGTAGCGATAAAAAACCGTTAAATATATAATAAATATAATAAAATCTTTCTTTTTTATAATAAATATATAAACTATATATATAAAAATAAATATATAATAAAAAATATATTATATAAGTTTAACTTAAAAAATAAAACTAAAGCAAAACAAGTATATTAAAAAAACTTTATTTAAACTATTATAAATAATTTAACAGTTAATAATAATAAAACAAAAAATAAAAAAGCTTATAATATTAACTTAAAACTTAATTAAAATAATAAATAAAAATTTATTAATAACAAGTATATAAAACCTATTAATATTTTATCTATTAAAATAATAAAATCTAAGCCTAAACTAGTTAATTATAATAATTTAAAAAGTAGATTTATATATACTAAAATAAACCTAAAGCTAGTAAGCAGTTAAAAAATAAAAACTATATATATAAATATAAAAATATTAAATATTATAATAAACCGCTAATAGCTTTTAATAAAAAATATAAATTTTAAAATTATAATATTTATAAAAAAAATAACTATTAGAAGTATAAATGGTTTAGTTTATATAAATTAAAAAACAATATTTATTATAAATATATTAGTATATACTATAACAAAGGAATAAGTTAAAATTAATATATTTATTAAAACATAAATAAACAATTAGCTAAAGCTTAAACTATTATTAAATATTTTATAAATAAAAGTATACAGCATAATAGTAAATATCTTAAAACAACAATTAATTATTAAGGCCGCAGACGGAGCCGAAGTACTTGTAATAATTAATAAACAGGCAAGCTTTATTAAACAGAAAGTCCTAGTATAACGTAATATAGTTATACACTTAAGCACTACTATATTAATACTAGTATAATATACCGATTTTTTAAAATAAATAAATAACAAATATATTAAAAAATATATATTTATAATAATAAAAACTAAACTAATAAATATAATATTAAACAAAAAGTTTATAAAAATTATATTTTATAAAAACAAAACTATAAAACTAATTAAATTATAACGAAAAACTTAAATAAAAATAATATAAAATTTAAATATAAAAAGCCGGTAATAAATTAACTAGTTAGTAGTAAACTTATAAATAACAGCTTATTATAAATAAAAGTTTAATTTTACGGACAATATTTTTAATAATTTTACTAAGTATAAAAATAACGTATAAATAATATAGTTATAAAATACCCTAAAAACAAAAAACCTAATAAAAAATAATAACAATATAAGCCTAAAACGTTTAAAAAATATTTTATTAAAAATAATTAAATATAAAATATATATATTTAATAAAAACTTAAAATTTATTAAAATAAAAATATATTTATTTAAAAAATATAATATATAAATAAATAAAAAAATAATTAAACTTTTAAAAAACAAAAAAATAAAAGTTAACTTAGTATAAAGCTAATAAAACCAATAAATATAAATATAAATATATAAATTAAAGCTAAAAAATAAACAAATATTAAATAATACTTTTAATTTAATATATAAAAAAAAAAAACTAAACTAAATAAAAAAACTAACATTTTTTAAATATTTTATTTTTATAACATAAAGAATAATATAAAAAAAATAAAAAAAAAGGGTTATAGTAAACCTGCAAGCTTTAAACGTTTTAATTATTCCGGATATATAGCTAATACTTACATAAAAAGATATTATCGCGGATATTTAAAAAAAAATAATTTTAATAGTTTTTAACGCAGCTTTATTTTTTTATTAACTACTAGTTTATTTTAAATATAAAAATAAAATAGTTGTTATATTATTATAAGAACTAAAAATATTTAATATAGTATTAATAGGATTTAAAAATAGTTCAATATTTAAATAACGTTTTATAAACTTTTAATTAAAAAATTTTTAATTTTTTTACCGTATATATATAAACAATATTATAATTTATAATAAATTAAAAAAATAATACTTCAAATATTTAACGCTTATACTTTAAAAGTTTTAAAATATTAAATTAATATTATTCTTAAAAAAATCATTCTACAAATATTTATTAGTTAACCTGTTTAAATTATAAATAAATAAATAAAAAATATATATTATAAAAAACTATATTAAAGTTATATAAAAAATAAAATTTTTTAAAACGTTTAAAGAACTAGAAACATATATAAAAATAGCTATATAGCTAAAGAAATACGTACTATAGTTTTAATAAAAAAATTTTTTTTTTTAAAAATAAAAAATAAATATGTTTAACAAAGGACATATAACGGACTAAATATTAATTAAAAGCATAATAGTTAAAAAAAAGTAAATTTTTTATTAAAAGTTTAAACTAACAAATAATAAAAAAAAAAGCTTTATTATTTTATAATACGATTTTATATAAAAGTTATACCTAGTATATTAAAATTACGTTAAATAAACGTTCTTTAAAATCAATATATTAGCGGAACAAAAATACAGGCTAATAGTTTTTTATTTATTTAACGTATAAAATAAAAAACTAATTTTAATTAATTAAATATAATTAATATTATTCTTAAACAAAATATTAACAAAAAAAAAAAAAACTTATTAAGCTATAAAAGTAAAAATATTTTATTTAATATAAATATACTACTAGCTATATTTATAGCTATAATTTTATAAAATAAATATTTTTATATTAATAAATTATTATATTATAAAGGGTATATATATATAAAAAAACTTAATAACTACAAATATTATAAAAATAAATCCAAAACTAATAATTACTTTAGTTTATTTAAACTAATATTAACTAAATATAAAATATATTTTTAAACAAGTTAATTTTATACTAAACGTTTTATTTAAATTATTAATAATAAAAAATAAAAAAGACTAGCAAAAAGCCGCAGATAATATTAAATTTAAACTAAATAATATTAATAAAATATTTATATATATAATAAATATAGTATAAATAAACGAGGATTTTAAAAACTAATTAATTAACAGCTATTTAAAAAATAAAAAACTAAAAAAAATAATTGCTAAACTAAAAAAGCTAAAAAAATACCGCTTCAAGCTAAATTATAACAGACTATTATATTATATTTTATTAAAAAAAAAAAGAAAATTAGTTATACTAAAATTTTATTTAAACAAAGTCTTTTACACAGCATATAATAAAAAATATTATTTCAGTATTAAACAGATAATATAAAAGCTAGATAGGTTTATAATATAAAATTTAATAAAACGAGTTTAGAAATATTTCAATTACTATTTTAGCTATTTTAATAATAAAATAAATAAAGGAAAAATACCCGGCGAACTAATACTAATAAGCGCACCGCTATTACCCTTTTATACAATAATAATAGACTTTATAGTCGGCTAGTAGCTGCCTTGTCCTTTAACAACTACCTAATATTAATTAAATAACAACAACAAGAGGCTAACTTATTATTAATTATCATACCATTAATATAATCAGACCAACTAGCTAAAAGAGCTTATAAAAACCTGTAGACGATTAAAAACTAAGTAATATCTACCGGCTATCATCTTACATCGCTATAGCTCGTAATACGGGATAAGGATATAAAACCCACGCTTGCTTTTATTCTATTACCAAGGTCCGAAAAAACAAAGACGTTTTTTTATCTGTTGTAAGGGGGGTACTAGTAGGCTTTCCAAGCCTACTAAAGGAAGCCTATAAAAAGCCTACCAAAAGAAGCCCACTAAGGGAAGGCCAGCTAACAGGACGCGGCCAGCTAACAGGACGTTGGCTAACAGCCGTTAGCCGGGAACGATTCTCTATAGCTATAGATCTTTAACTATACAGTAGATAGAGAATAGCAAGTCTTTCACAATCACTTTTCACAGCCTATAGTAGGGCAACAAAAATATAATTTAAATTATATAAAATATAATATTAAAATAATAATTTTTATTTTTTATTATTTAGTTATTTTTATAAATATAATAAAATAGCTTTATTATATTTTTTTTAAGTTAAAGTAAATAATAGTTATAATTATAAATAACTTTATATATTTAAAACTATTTTTAAAAAGTATAAATATTAAAAATAGTTTATATAGTATATAATTTAAATATATATAAAAGTAAAAACCCTTTAAATATATAGCTACGCGAGCTTAATATATAAATAAATAAAAGTATTTATATTATTTTTATTTTTAAAACTGTTTATTTTTTAAAAAAAAATAATATAAATTTTAAAAAATTATAATTTATTTATTAATAAAAGTTCTACGTTAAAGCTTATAAAATTAATAATAAAATACTGCTAGCTTGTTATATAGTTTTTTATAAAAGTTAGCTAAGTTATAAAAAAAAAGTTTTTAAAATAATAATTAAATTAAATAACTAGTTTTAACGCCGCGTTTTTTTTATATTATTTATTTAATTTTATTATTAATAGTTAATAAAACTTTTATTATATGTTATATAAACCGTGTTAATTTTTAATAGGTATTTTATAGCTTTTATTAACCTAGCTATATTATATTTTTTTTTAATTATATAGCGTTAATAAAAAGCTTTTTACTTTTATATTATAATATTTATTTAATATTATTAAAAAAGATTTTTTATTTATATAAATTATTTATAGCTATAATTTTATAGTTTATTTTAGTTATTATATATATATATATTAAATTTATATATATATAAATTATTTATATATTTTATAAAAAAAATAGCTAGAATTTATATTATTTAAATATTTAACAAAGTTTATTATATAAAAAATAAAATTATAAAATAATATATTATTATATTTAAATAAAAAATAATATTTAAAAAACGTTATAAATATAATATATTTTTTTCGTAAATTATAAAGCTGTTATAATAAAAAATTAGCTTTTAATTAATTTTAAACTATTTTTATTATTTAATAATTTTTATTAATATAAATGCTAACTTAAAAACAAGCTAATTTATAAATATAAACTAACTTATAAATATAAGCTAATTATATAAACGTTTATATTTTAACTATAAATAATTATTTTTAATAAATAATAATTAATAAATAAAATATAATACTTATATTTTTAAAATATATAATCTTTTTAAAAACTATAATTTAAAAAAATCAAAATTTAAGTTTTTTAAATAAAAACTTTTATAAATATAAAAAATTAATATTTAAATTTTTTAAATAAAAAACTTTTTAAATTTAAAAAATTATAAATTAAATATTTTTTATAATAAATAGTTTAAAAAATAATATTTTATATTTATTAAATTATTTAAAATTAAATTTAATTTTTAAATATAATATATAAAGTTTTAATAAATTTTTAAGCAAAAATTCCGATAATATATTTAACTTTAATTTTAATAATTTTTAAAACGTTAAAAATTTAAAAAAATTAAACTTTAAATTTATTACTACTTTTAAAAATAATATTATTAAAATAAATAAAATTAACTATTTTTAAATTAATATAAATAATATTATCTTTAAAAAACTATTATATTATAAAAATAAACTTAGGGCTGTTATATTTAATAAAAAAACTAATAAAAAAAGGTTATTTAATAGTAATATTTATTTTATAAAGTTTTATTAGTAAAAGATTATAAATATAAATATTAAAGTATATAAGCGTAAAACTTATATATAAAATATTAAAATATAGGTTAAAGCTGTTAAAAATATTTAGTATTTATAAGTTATTATTTTTATTTTTATAGATTAATATTTACGTTTATAAGTTTTATATTAAAATATTTTTTAAAAAAATAAATTATATTTTATATTTATATATTATTTAATTTAAAATTATATACTAATTTTTTTATTAATATTTTAAATAAAAAATTAATAAAAAAAAATAAAAAAAAAAAACTATAATAAAATATAACTTTTTTATTATATTTTAATATTTCTTTTATTTTTTTTTTAAAAAAATAATAATTAATAAAATAAACAAACTTATTAACTATAAATTAATATATAATATATAATATTTTTAATTTATATTATTATATAATATTAATTTATTTAAGCTTTTATTAAATTAAGTAAAAAGTTTTAATTTATATATAAAACTTGTAAAAACTAATTTATAATATTATAAAATTTAAAAAATTAAATTAAATATATATTTTATATAATAAAAAAAACGTTTAAACTTAACAAGTTATATATTTTTATAGTTTTTTTTTTTTTTTTATTAATATTTTAAAGCTTATGTTTAATTTTAATTTTAATATTTTAGTTTAGTAATATTAAAATATTTTTAATAAAAAACCTAACTAATTTAAATAAACTATTAAAACTAATTATTTAGTTAAGCTTAAAATATATTAAATAATATTTAAAGCTTAAAGCTATATAAATATTTTTATTTATATTATTAATATTTATAATTAATAAAAATCCGTTTTTTATTATATATTTACTAGGTTGTATTTTTTTTTTTTTATTTACCCGGTTTTATAGCTAGTTTTTTTTATTTTATATTTTTATTTTATTAATATTAATATATTTTAATAAATATTTTATAATACTTAAAATTATATATAACTTAAGCTTATTTTTTAGCTTTTACGTGTTTTTTTTAGCTATTTTATACTACTACCGGGCTTTTAAAACTAAAAATTTTAATATTAATTTAGCTATTTTAAATAAACTATAAATCCACCCGAGCAAAAACAAGTTTTTTTTTTATTTATAGCCTGAATTTAATAATATTTTTATTTTTTGCTATATTATTAAATTAATAACTAAATATATTATTTTAAATATTTTAATTAATTATAATATAATAAATAAATAAATTAAAAAAATCAAGGTATTATTAAAGTTTAAATATAATATTATATTATATAACTTTTAATATATAACTAAAAATAACTTAAACTAAAATATTAATATTAATAATATATTATAAAATTTAATTATAAATTACACTTTTTAATTAAATATATTTTAAAAATATTACTTTAACTATAATATTATAGCCGACTTTTAAGCTATTTATTAAAACTATTAACTACAGCAAGCGCTATTTAAATAAATAACTAGCTATAGTTATTTAAAAAATAATTATTAGCTAGTAGCTTTTACCTAGGCGTAAATATAAGTAGTTTTAAAAAATAGTATTAAATATTATTAATTTATTATATAATTAGTTAGTTTAAATTAAAAGCTTAAATTTTACAATTAATATTAAAAAATTATATTAAAATAAAATAAGTTTTAAAAAAAGCTTTATAATAATAAAATTAAAAAAGTTAAAAAAACTTAAACTTATATATAGTTTACGGATAATATTAAATAATAAATCTAAGGAAAAAGTTTTATATATAAGTTGGCCGGTTTTAATTATAATATACAGCTAATAAGCTTAGCGTAATAATAAATATTTAATACTTTAATAATACTTTTTTTTAATAATATTAATATTATTAATATATATAAAATTAATATAATTAAAACTTTAATTATATATTATATAATAAAAAAGCTTTTAATTAATTATATATATAAAATAAAATAAAAACCTAAGCTTAAGCTATAAGGTTTTAAAACGCGAATATATTATATTTAAAATATTTAAAACGTTTAAAAGCTAAAAAGCTGTAATAAATAAGTTAATAAAAAATAGTTTTAGCGGTTTATATTTATAAATATTATAAAAAAATAAAAAATAAAAAAATATTTTATATATATTATTAAAACGTTAATACTTAAACTAAATAACTTTAATTTTAAAACTTTTTATTAAAATTTTTTTATTTTAAATATTACTACAAATTATTTTTTTAAAATTTACGCGAATAATTTAAATAAATAAAATATTTCGAACTATTTTATTTATTAAGTTCTGCTTAATAATAAAATATATTTATTTAATTATATAAAAAATATTTATAAACTAAAAATAAAAAAAAAATATATTATAAAATAATTATATTTATATATATTTATTTTTATATTATAAAAATTTAACTAATAATTAATTAAAATAATTATAATAATAGAATTATTAAATTAAAAATATATAAAAGTTAATAATAAAAAATATTTTTAAAGTAATAAGTTATTAAATAAAATATATAAAAATAAAAAAAAAAAAAAATAAATAATATAAATAAATAAATTTAATAATTTATATAAATATAAAAAAA
>MU619973.1:0-24865 GCA_025201785.1 Xylaria longipes
TTTTATTTAAGTTTTTTATATATATAAATAAACTTAGCTTTATTTAAACTAATTATATTATTATTAATATATAATTTATTTTTAAATAAAAATAATTATATATTAAATTTAATTAAGCTAAATAAAATAAAAATTTAAATAAAATAAAATAAAAGTTTTATATAAAAACAGCAGTAATATAGCTATTTAAAATAGCTTAAAGCTAGGTAATTTTATTTATATAGTTTTAACAGATTAAAATAATTTTAGCTATAAATTAATTCGAAAAACTATTTTTAATATTTTAAATAATTATTTAAATAAAGTTTTAAATATATTAAACAATAAACCCAGCTTATAATTAAATTATTAAAAAAAATATAACTATAAATTAAAATAAAATAATTTTTAATATAAAATTAAACGTTTTATATTTTAAAATATAAAAACAAAAATAATAAATTAAAATTAAAAACAGGTAAAAAACCGTAAAAAAATATCTAAGCAAAAAATCGGCTAAACTACTTATAAAATTTAAAAAAATATATTTATAAATTTAAAATATATATAATTTATATAAAAAATATATTATAAAGTACTTTTTAAAAAAAAAATTTTAAACTAATCGAAAAATTAAATATAAACAAAAAACTATAAAGGCTTTAAAATAAAAAATAAAAATAGCTATAAAAAATAACTATTATATAAACTTTTATAAAAACGTTTATAAACTTTTAAAAACTATAATTAATTATTTTATATAAAAATATATAAATAAATTAGCTTTAAATGTTTTATTTTATTAATAAAAATTATTTAATAAAAAAAAATATAATAAGTTAATTATTAACAACGCTTAAAAAAGCTTATAATTATTATAAAAATATATTCGCGGTTTTATATAGTAAATTTTAAATTTATATATTAATTATAAGCTAAAAAGAAAAGTAGCTTTAAAGGCTTTAATCTTTAACAGTAAGCTATTTAAATAATTTATAAATAAATATATATATAAGTAAGCTATAGCATTAGCTACAACCTAGCTATATATATTATACTTTATATACGGGCTAACCATTTACTACTAAAGCTGCTAGCCGTAACTTTATTAACTTTAATAATATAAATTTTATATTAAAAATATTATTTAATAATATAATATATTAATAATATAGTTTTTTTAATAAATATTTTATTATAATATTAATATTTAAATATTATAATATTTTATTATATTTATTATTAAACTATTATATTAATAAAATTTAAGAAAAGTTAAAAAAACCTAGGTTTTTATATTATTAAAATATTTTAAAAAAAACTTTTTTAATATTATTTATTTTAATATAATTTTATATTTAATAATTTTATTTATATAATTTTATTTTTAGTTTATTAATAATTATTAATGTTTTATTTTTATTTTAATATATATATTATTAAATAATTAAAATAGTTTTTATATTTTAAAAAAATAATTATTTTAATAATTATTAAAGTTTTATTAAATTAAGTATATTTTATTTTATTAATTATTTTTATATTAATAAAAGCTGTTTTTTATATAAATATAATAATTATATAAATTTAAATTTAATTTAAAAAGAAATTTAAAAAAAACTATATAATTTTATAATAATAACTTATAAAACTAAACTATTTAATATATTTAAAGTTAACTTATTTATTATTTATTTAATTAATTTTATTTTAAAAACAAAATTATAAAATTATAATATTTTATTTAAATAATAAATAAAATAAAAAATATTTAACTATAAACTTTTTAAAACTAATAATAGTTTATAATATAATATTAATTTAATTTAAAATTAAATAATAAATAATAAAACTAAAGATATTAAAATTTATATATATTATTATAATTTTATATTTTTTTAGTTATTATTTTTTTAAATTATAAAATAATTAAATATATAATTAATTAAATATATTTATAATTAATATATATTTTTAAATTTAATTAAATATTAAATATTTTTAAAAAATATTAAAATATAAAAAATTATTAATAATATTATTTATAATATTTAAAAAATATTATAAATAAATAAAAACTATTTAAAAAACTAAAACTAATTTTTAAAATATTTATATTATATTATATTATAATTATTAATTTTATTATTAAATTTTTAAAACTTTAATTAAAAATTATATTTTAATAAACTTTAATATATAATTTATATAATATTATATTAATAATAATATATTAATTTAATAAAAAAGTGTTTTTTAATTTTTAAATATATTTATATATTATTATAAAATAAAGTATAATATTTATAAACCTTTTATTATATTATTATATTATTAAAGTAAAAGAAAAATAAAATATCCGCGTTTAATCTACGCGATTAAAAACAAAAATATATATTATAAAAGTAAATTTAAAGCTTTATAATAATAAAATTATTAATTAAATTTAACAATATTTAAATTAAAACTATTAATATATGTTTAAAATTAAATATAGTTATATAATTTATAATAAAAAAATAAAAGAATTATTAAATAATAGTTATTTAGTTATAACTAAATATATTTTATAATAATAACATTAAAATAATATACACGCGGTTATAATACTTTTATAAATATTAATAACGTTAAAATAATATATATATAATTATATTATTATTATTATTATTTATATAAAAAATTTGCTAAGGTTTATATAAAATAAATATTACACGTGTTATTTTTATTATGTTTAATAATCCTATAATACCCGCGTATAATAAAATAGTTATAATAAAAATTAATTATTAATAATAGCTATAAAAATAAATAACTTAAAAAAAGTTAATAATAACTACGTTATAATTATTATAATAATTTTAATTGTTTATTTATATAAAAGCATTACTTATAAAGCTTAGTAGAAAAAATAAGCTATAAAAGCTATTAAAATATATAAATTAAAAATATAAAAAATAAATAAATAGCTTAAAGCTAGCCAGGTTTATAGATTTATATACATAAGCTAGTGTAAGCTATTAACACGCGCCGGGACGGCGCACAGCCACATGTGGCTATGCATGGCCCGTGCGTGTAACGCAGCTATATATACACGCCTTATATATATTTCTAGCTTTATAGCCCATAGAAACCTTCGGTCTTTATCTTTTTTATTTACTATTTTACTACTTATACTATTACATTTTATTAGCTATATAACTTACTTTAAAAAAAAAAAGGGTTACTATAGCTAGGGCTAGCTATTAGCTACCCCTAGCTATTTATAATAATAACTTTAATTATTATAATAAAAATAAATTTTTTTTTAACTTAAAGTTTTTATTTTATTAATTAATAAATATATTAATAATTTTATATAAAAAAAATTTTATATTAATTTATTATTTTATTAATTAATATTATTTTATATGTTAAAAAAATTTTTTTATTATTATTTTTATTATTATTTATAATATTTTTATTATAAGTTTAATTTTATTAATTATTAATTAAAAACTAATATATATAAAAAACTATTTTTATTATATATTTTATTTAATAATAATTAAAATATTTTAATATTAATTATTTAAGTTTATTTTAATATATATATTTTTATAATATAAAATATATAATATTATAATAAATTATATAAAAAAAAATTTAATAGTTATTATATAAAAATAAATAATAAAAATATAATTTATTATAATAAAAGCTTAATAAAGCTTTTTATATTTTTAATAGTTTATTAAATAAATATATTAAATATTTTATTTTTTTTAATTTTTAATCTTTATTTTAATTTTATTAATAATTAGTTTTATTATATTTTAAATAAGTTTTAAATATTTTTGTAAAAATTAAACTTTAATAATTTATTATAATAAAGTTTTTTATTAAATATTATAGTTTTTAAATTTATTAATAAATTTTAAAATAATAAATTTTAAAAATAATTTTTTTATAAATAATTTATTTAAAATTTATTAATAAAAGTTTTAAAAATATTTTAAAAACTTATTTATTTAATAATTCTTTAAATATAATTATAATATTAAAATAATAAATTTTTTAATTTTTTATTTAATTTAAATAAAGTTTTTAGTTTTATATATTTTATTATTAATAAATTAATTAAAATATTTATTTTTAAAACTTTATTTAAATAAAATAAAGTTATTATTTATTATTATTTTATTATTAATTTATTTAATAATATTTTAAAACTTAAAGTTTAAATTTATAAAAATAATAGTTTTTTTAATATAAAATATATTAATTATTAAAATAATATTTATATAAATAGTTAAATGCTTTAAACATAGCTTTAAAAGCATTTAAAAAGTTTTAAAACGTTTAAAACCTACGGTTATTTAACTTATTTATATATAGCTTAATAATTAGCTTTATTAATTATTTTTATTTTTTTAAACTTTTATAGCTGTTTAATTAATAAATATTAAACCTTTTATTATTTTTTTTATTATATAATTTTATAAATTTTATAAATTTTATATTTTATAAAATATAGTTTATTAATATTAATTAATTATTAATTAATATTAATAAATTAATAATAAATTTAAAAAATTTTTAATTTTAATTATATTTTAATATATTTTTTTATATAAATTAAATATTTTATATTATATTTTAATTATTTTAATAATATAAAAAAAATTTTTTTTTTTTTTTATTTATATTTTAATATATTTTTTTATATAATTATTTAATTAATAATATATATTTTATATATATAATTTTTTTTATATAATAGTTTTTATTTTATATATAAAAATAATAAACTTTTTAATTTAATTATTAATAATTATATATTTATTAAACTCTTTATATAAAATTAAACTTTTAAAACTAAAAATTATAAAAATAATTAATAATAAAAAAGTTTAATAATTATAAAAAAAAAATTATATAATATTATTTTAACTTTATATAAAAACTTTTAAAAAAAATTTTTTATACAGTTTATTTATTTAGCTATATAAAAGCTATAATTTAATTAATTATATAAAGCTTTATTAAACTTTTATTAAAAAGCTTTACTTTTTTTAAACATGTATTAACAACGATAATTTAAGTGTAAAAAAAAAAGCAAAACTTAAGAAGTTTATACTATAACCCTTAAAACTTTAAATATTTTTTATAACCCGTTAATTAATCCGTAAAAACTCTATAAACTTTTAATTAATTAAACCTTAATTAAAGTATCAACTATAATATATTTATATTAAAATTAACTATATAGCTTATATACTATAATAATAAAAATAGTTATTAATAGCTACTATATTTAAATATAAATATAATAGTTTTATAATACTAAAAAAAAAACCGCCGGAAATAGCCCGCTGTAAGCGAAAAAGCCTACTATAAGCAAAAAAGAAGTCCTAAAAGGTTTCTTTTTAAAAAAGAAAAACCTATTTAAAGTTGTAAAAATTAAATAATAAAAATCGAATAATAAATAATTATATTAATAAGCTAAATATATAATATTATTAAATATATATATACGTAGCGAAAAAATAAAATTAAAATAATAGGCAGTATATTTTAATAAAAACTTATAATTTTATTTTTACTACTATAAATTTTTACCCGCTTTATTTAGTTTATTAAGCTAAAATAACGCGTTTATTATAACTTTAACACGTATATAACTATAAATAATTTAAATCTCCTTTTTAGCTTATAGAATTAATAAATCCTGATAAAATTTATTTAACGCGTATATAAAAATTAATTTATTTTTAGCTAGCTAACTAGCTATAGTACTTAAAGTAAAACCTGCTAACGTGTACGAATTAAATAAATTGGACCGCGTTTATTAATACGCCTGTAAAAATCAGCCGCTACTAGCTTTTAAAAGCTCGTAACTTAAAGGTTTACTAAAATTTCGCCCAGCTAATTTTAAAATAAGATATAACAACGCGTATAAATTAAATAAATTAAACTGCTAACGCGCCCGCAAGAATTAGCTCGCTATTTAAAGTAAAATATAATAACACGCGCGGATTAAATAAAATCGCGTTAATTAAACGTATATAAGCAACCTTTTTTATTTTATAATTTATTAATTAATTAATTAACTAACTTTATATATTAAATTTTTTTATATTATAATAAGTATAATACCTTTATAAAAAACGGGATAAACTTTTAATATTTTAATAAAAAGTATATTTTACTTGTTTAATTATAGCTTTTATAGCTGTAGCTGGTGTTTTACTACTGCTTAATTTTTTTAGCTTACTTAAATATTAACTTTTTACTAACCTTTTTAACTAAGCGTTTAATAAAAGTATGGAATTTTACCGCACGTGCTGTTAATACTTTTTTATATAGCATTTTATTAGCTAATAAAATAAAAAAGTAATAATATGTATTAAATGTTACAAAAGCTATAAAGCTTAAAACTTAGTAAGTTTTATATTATATTATTTATTTGCTTAAATCCTTTATTTATTATATAAAATCCATATAAGCTTGTTGTTTATTATTTACGGTCGAAACTACGCTTGCTATACTTTTTAAACGTATTATTATTATAGTTTAGTTTTTATTTAAGAATTTCCTTTAATTATAACTATTTTCATTTTATATATTATTATTTATTATTTTTTAACTTGTTTAAGCTATAAATAAGTTTTTATGTTTAACTAGTATATTTATTGCTTGTACATAAAAGCTTTTAGCTTAATAATAAAAGTATAAATTTTATAATATAAATATACTTTTTCGCTATAAATAGTTTAGCTAAAACTTACCCCGTACTATATAAGCCCGTTATAATTAAACAGCTATATTTTATAAATATTATGTTAAACGATATACTAGTAAAAATCCTTTTTTAACCTTTATTTTTAGCTAGTTGCGAACTGCGACTAGTAATAATTTTTATAGTAATAACCCTAGCAATAACCCTGGCGATAACCCTAGGCTATTTATGCTTTTATTGCGCCCTAACTATTTTAAATATACGGCCTATAAATACGTTAAAGCTAACGCCCGTTTAAATTTTAAATATACTAGTTTTATCCGAAAAATCTGCTTATATTACTTTAATAATACTACTAATAAAAACTTTAACACTAAAATAAAATAATGCTTTAAAAAACGTTATAAAAAACTTTATACTTATTTTATTATTCATAAAGCTAATATTAATTTTAATAAGCTGTATAAAAAAATTAGCTACTATATTTATTTATATTAATAAAAAATCCTTTCTCTTTTTTTTAACAGTATATTTTGTACTAGCTTTTATAGCTTAAAAGATATTATAAGTCGCTTTAATATTAATCAACCTTCTCCTGCTAAAAAATAGTTTTGTTATTAAGTTATTGCGAAGTTTTAACAACTTAATCCTGTTTAACCCAAAAACAATATTAATATTAAAGCCGAAATAAATAAACCTACCCTTTAAAAAATAAATATTAAATTATTCAATAACTTCCGCTAATCTTTTACCTTTTACACTTTTTAAACATATTAAAAATATTAAAAACGTTAGTTTAATGTAAATTTTTATAAGGGTATATATAAACATTGCTGCGAAAAAAATACTAATAGCTTAAAAGATTAAGTCCTTTTCTTTACTAACGCTAATTATATAAATTTCGGTAATATTTTTGCTTATCTTCTTCAGCTAATATAAAATAAATAAATAATTATTATTTATATTAATATTTATATTAAGGTTTATTAAATTAAAAGTATTTTTTATTATTATTATAGCTATGTTTGTTATTTTACTTATAATATTAATAAAGTTTAAAATTAACTACCTTTACTCCTAAATAAGCTTAACTATATAATTATAAAAATATAAAGCGTATATTTATAACAGCAGGTTCTTTAAAACTTTCGCGTTTATTATCAAGCTATATATAACTAGTTAGTTTTTTTAAAAAATAACTATTCCGGCTATTAAAATATTCTAGTTAATTACAGTTATATCGAACAACTTTTAAAAGATAGTAATATTTTTAATAATTTTTATAATATTATTAAGGTTAATAAAAATATAAAAAAGAATAATTTTATTACTAATAAAAAGTTAGCTAAGCTAATAAACTAAGTTAATATTATTAGTATTTTAAACCTTGTTGCTTGTTAGGAAAAGCTTAAGCTTTTTTATTAAAAAGTACATGGTTATAATAAAGCTAAATAACAACAACGTTATATTTAGCTGCTTCTTATTTGTTTAATACTACTTAATAAATTCAATTGTTTTAAACCTTTTATATTTATCGCTTTTTTTACTTTATTTTTTTATAATATAGCGAAGTTTATTAAAGCTTGTTTTTATAGTGTTAAGTTTAATATATAGGTTAATTATATAATAAAGTAGTATAATAAACGTTTTATATAATATTTTTATTTTATGTTTATTTGTTTTAATACTATTATACGCTAGTAAATAATAATTCGCAGCTTTTTTTTCGTTAATTATTAATTAAGTAGTAAAAAAGCTTTTAATATTAAAAACTTTCGAGTTATTTTTAAAGCTAACTTTTTTAAAGGTTATATAATTATTAATTTAATTGTTTGTTATACAGGCAATCTTCGCGGCACTCGCTTTTTTTAAGCTAGTTAACGTAAAAATCTTAAAACCTTTTATAATACTTTTAACTACTTTTCTTTTTTTATTACCTTTTTTACTGCTAATTATTATTAATATAACTTATAATAATATATGCCCGACTTTAATAAGTGGCTAGCTGCTACGACCCTTTATAAAAAGGTTAATATTGTTATAAAAAACGTTAAGGAGAATTTTTATATCGCTGCTTATTAGTTCTTTATCTGCTTTAACGCTTTTATAAAAAAGGTTGTTATCTTTAAGTTTTATATTAAGGATTAATAAAATCGCTATAAATAGCAGGGCCGTAGCTCTTTATATAACTATAGCTTTGTTTAATGTTATAACATACCTAATGTTAATATATTTATTAAAAAAAGCGGGATAAGTTTGCTTAATTTTAGTTTAATTATATTATCGCTATTAATATAAACCTAAAAAAACTATATAACTTTAAGTTTACTAAACTTAACCTTTTATCCATTGCTTTAAATTAATAAAACTTTACTTTTAAGTATTTTATAATATACTTAGTAAAATTTTAAGTATATTTATATATATTAATATATTGCTTTTATAAAAAGTAATATTAACAAGCTAATAAGCCGCGCGCTAACCTGTTATCCGAAGCTTAAATTTATGCTATTAATTAAAACTTAATTAAATTATAACAGCTATAGCTTAACAACGCTAATCCAGCTATATTAAAACGTTTTACTATTATTTATATTTTACTTGCTAACTTTTATTACTAGTTTTATTTTCTATATATATTTTAAACCAATACTACTATTAATAAAAGTTTAAATCCTTATTATTAAACTTATATAATATAGTATAATAATTAATATTTAAATATATATAATTCTGCTATATTTTTAAGCTAGCTTGCTAACACTAATATATTTCCGTGCTAATAATTACGCCGCGGCTATTAACTATATAGCTAAGTATTGTTTTAAAGCTAAAACAATAACTAAGTTATATTAAGACCTTGTTTAAAAAATCCTCCTATATATTAATAACAAACAGCTATTATTTTCTTTAGTTATAAAAATAATAAATAAGCTAATAAGTAAACAAAATATATCCTTTTAAAAAATTATATATATATTATTTAATCTTTTTTTATAGCAATTTTTACGCGTTATTTAGTTTATTAACTATAAGGCCGAAAAATTTTTAGCTATATTAATATATTATTAAAAGCGGAAAAGTTAGTTATAATAATAGTTTTTTAAATAAATATAAAAAGTGTTTTATTAACGTTAAAAACTTAGCGGATTTTATATATTTTTAATAGCTTACTAAGTATAATTAGAATTTTTACCTGCTTTGTTTTTACTTTTACGTATAAAATTATATTTTAATTTATTTTTTTAAATATAAATATAAAACTACCTTAAAAAACTACTGCTATATTAAAATAATACTTTATTATTTTTTTAGTTAAAAAAGTGTTTTTTTTATTAAAATTATTAATAGTTATTAATATGCTATATATATTAAAGCGTACGTTACGTGTAAAAAACTGTACTAGTATAAAAAAAACTATTATAGTATTAACTTTAATAAGTTAAATATTAATAAGTTTAAGAACTAAAAACAGGAATTAAACAACGTTAAAAACGGTTAAAATAAGTTTACGTATAGTTTACTTAAACGTAATAATAATACTAATAATTTTTTTAACTAGTTTAACGTTTATAAAATAAACTTTATGTTTAATTAGTCCTTTTAAGTTAATAAATACTTTATTTATAATAATTTTATTAATTAAGCTTATAAGTTTATTTAAAACAGCTATATTCTTTTTAATAATATTATAGTTAATTTTTTTATTAATATTTAAAATATTTTTAACCTTAAATAATATAAGCTTTATAATTTTTTTATTAACTATTATATATATATATTAAACAAAAAAAATCCAGAGCTTATTTTGCTTAATTATAATAAACTTATTAATACTAGTAAGTTTTATATTTTTAAAGTTTTATATATTTACCTCGCGTATATAGCTTAAAAAACATATATTTTCAACTTTATTTTTTATTGCGCGTTAATAAATATTATTATTAATAATATTATAAGTTATATTTTTTTTATTTTATTTGCTTGTTAGTTTAGCTTTTAAACCGCTTTTAAAAGCTGCTATAAATGAATTATAGCGTTTGTTTATTTTAAAAAAGTATATTTTTTTTAATAAAAAGTTTATAATTAGTTTATAAATGTTAGGTTAAATTAACTACTATATATAACAAGCTAAGCTTGCTTTTAATAAGTTTATAAGCAAAATAAGCTATATTTTTTTTAATAATTTCTACTAGCTTCTTGTTATAATTATATACCTGTTATATATTATATATTAAATTACCGATTTTTAAAAGATCTCGGGAAAAAATATTTACCTTTTATTTAATAAAACTATTTGCTTTTTTTTTATAATACGTTAATAAAATAACATATAAGCTAGTTTTCGTATAGCTTTAAAAAAATTATAGCAGTATAAAATAACTTGAAAATATTAAAAGTTGCTAAGTTTACGCTATTAATATAATCTATTTATTAAAACTATTATATCTTTTAATAATATTTTATATATTTTTATTATAAATAAATAAGTTAATAATTATAACTATAAACATATAAATAGCCTTTACTTTTTTATTCTTTAACTTTAAGCTAAAAAATATAACGTTTAATAAAACAAAGCATTTTTTTACAATATAAACAATTTAAAACTACGTTTACTTATATACCTTAAAGCTTATGTTATACTTATAAACAATATTTATATTTAGTTTAGTTTAGTTAATAGTACTTTTAATATTATTAAAAATATTACTTAAGCTAAAAGTATAAACTATAAAATAAATACGCTTATTATAATTTTTATATCTTTTAACAAATAAATAATATTTATATATATTTATATTAATAATATTATTAATTGCTTATAATAAATATAATAATTTTATTAAATTTAAAACAAAAAACAGTTAACTTATAGTTTTAATTATTTACGTTACTTAAAACTATAAATATAAAAGTTATTAATATTTTTATATATAGTTTTTTTTAATTATTACGTTTATTATTATAGTTTATAAAAATTAGTTTATTATAATAAATTAAATTATGTTAAATATTATACTATAAAAGTTTAATCTAAGCTTTAATTATATTATTATCTCGCAATATAAAACTTTTAAAAATATTATATTTAAAGTTCTTTTTAACCTTGATTGCTTTTAACGTTCTGCTAAAAAATTTACGGCTAACAAGCTAAATAACTAAACGAAAAAAAACTTATAATTATTTTAATAACCTTTAAAATAAGCTGTTTTAAATAATTTAAAAGTAAAGCTTATATTTAACCTGTTAATATAAGCTTTTAGTATAAAGATTAACAAAATAAATATTTATAATATTTTATAGCAGTTTTTTTTAATTTAATAAATAATTAATATAATAACTTATAATAATATAACCTAAAAATAACTAACTATAAATAGCTAACTATATTATATATATTTATAACAATATAACTTAAAAATAGCTAACTTTAATATATATATAAGATTTTTTTATTAATGCTATAATTATATAGCTTATATACTATAATAATAAAAATAATTACTATATTTAAATATAAATATAAAGCTATAATTAACTTAAGTACTTAATAAGTTATTAAAAGTAAAGCCTTTAATTAAAGGTTTAAAAAAAAACCCCTTAAAAATATTTATATATACATAGTATTTAAATCGAAGTATTAAAAGCGAAGCCTTTAGTTAAAGGTTTAAAGGGGAACCCTTTAAAAATATTTATATATATATAATATTTAAATTAAAGTGCTTTAATACTTTAATTTATAACGTATTAAAATAAAGCTTCGCCGGCAAAGCTTTTTATTTTAATAACAAGATAGCGCTACAAAGTACTTATATAAATTAATCCCTTGTATAAAAGTAAGCAATACCGTTTTATTTTCGACTTTTTTTTCGGCTAACTAAACCCTCGACCTCTAGCTAAAGCCCTCCTCCCTTTCGTATAGCCCTCGTACGAAGGCCTTATAGACCCCCTTCGACCTACACCTAGCTTTGCCGACCCTGCTAGGTGTAGCCCGTACGAAAGACTCCCTTCGACCTACACCTAGTCCAGCCTGCCTTCCGCCCTGCTAGGTGTAGCCCGTACGAATTGATCCCTTCGACCTACACCTAGCCCTTCCGCCCTGCTAGGTGTAGCCCCCGTACGAAAACCCTCCGTCTTATGGCCCGATATTCGCTGCTACGAAAGAATTAACTAGTGTTAAATGGGTATATGCGGCTATTTGTACGAAAAATAAAAACAACCAGTATTAAAACAATATTCGTACGAATAGCCAGGTGCTTCGGGCGCGGCCCTAAAAGCCCCTAGAAGCCCTTAGAAAGTCTAGAACCTACGGTTACTTAACCTACTTATATATAGCCTGGCAATTAGCTCCGCTAATTACCCTTACTTTCTTAAACCTTTATAGCTGTTTAATTAATAAATATTAAACCTTTTACTACCTTTTTTGCTATATAACCTTTTAAGTTATATAAACCCTATATTTTATAAAGTATAGCTTATTAATATTAATTATATAAACAACTTTTTATATTAATAATATTTTTTAAATATAATTAACTTATTTAAATTATTATAATAATTATTAAAACTATTTAATTAAAAGTTTTATATTATTAAAATAGTTATATAAATTAAAATTAAAAATTGTTTTAATTTTTATTATATTTATTAATATAAAACAATTAGTTAATTTTTAAAAAAAATTATTTTTATATAATATTAAAAAAAAAACTTTTTAAAAAGCTATTTAAATAAATAAAAAACTTATATAAATTATTTATAAATTATTTATTTTTTAATTTTTATTTATTTTTAACTTTATTTATTTAATAAATAAAAAGTTTTATTAATAATTTTTTAATAATATAAATTTTTATATAAAAGTATTTAATAAATTAATTCAACTAATAAATAGTTTTTAAAAACTTTTTTTTTTCTTTTTTTTTTTTTAAAAAAAAAATAAGTAAAAAAAATGCGTTATTTATTTTTAATTTAAATAAATATTTGCTATAGTTTAAATATATATATTGCTAGCTATTTTAACTATAATATCTTTTAATAATTAATAATATAATATATTTATAAAAATATTTTATTTATTTTTATTTTATACTTTTTATATTAATTAATATATATAATTAATTATATATAAATAAATTTAGCTTATTATAAACTTATTTTTATTAAAGTTTTAAATATTAAGATTTTTAATATTATATTATATATATATATATATATTATTTAAACTATATATTAATTATTCTTTAATTTTAATATAAAGCTTTTTAATAATTATAAATATATATAAAGTTTTTTAATAATTATAAATATATATAAAATATATTTTAATAACTTTTTAAAAATTAATAAAGTTATAAAGTTAATATTTATTAATAAATTTTATATTATATATATTATAAAATAAATTAGCTATTATTTTTATATTATTATAAAAAATCGAACATTTTTATTTATTTAAATTAAAAATATATAAAAGAAATTTTATATTTAAATAAATTAAACTTATAACGTAGTTTATATATAAGCGGATTATATAAGCAAGCAAATTACTTTTTATTAAACTATTAAGTTTAATTATTAATAACTTTATAACTAAAATATTTATTATTAAAAATTAATCGGATTTTAATTTATTATTTATTTTTATATTTTTATTATAAGTTTTTATATTATAGCCGGTTTTACTGCATTGTTTATATTATTGTTAACGCGGTAAACTCGGCTTACTATTATTATAATTTTTTAATATTTATAACTATATTAAGTTTTATATATTTTTTTAAGTAATTAAATTAGTTATATTTTTTATAATAAAATTATTTTTGTTTTATAAACGCTTTTTTTTGCTTTTTTAGTGTTTGTTTAATATTTTATTTATTTTATAAAGCTTTTGGATTTTATTGTTTATAAAAATAAATTAATATGTTAATATTTAATTTAATTTTATAAGCTAGTTAATAGTGTTTAAAATTAGCTTTAAAAAGTTTTTTTAATAATTAAAAATTTAATTTTTAATAAAAATTAACTACGCGGTTGTTTTTTTAGCGGTTTTTAACGTTTAAACAATTTAAGGTTTAAGTAAGTTAATAATATTAAAGATTAGCGTTAATAACTATAATTATATATTTAGCTTTAAAATTATAGCTTATAGATTATAAAATATTAATTTTAACTTTTAAAAACTTTTTAAAATATTTAATTTTATAAAAATAACAAAATAAGCTTTTTTAAACGTAATAAAAAACTCGGGCTTAGTAATATAATTAATATATAATTTAATAAATTTATTAATTTAACAACTATATGCTTGCTTTAATATATTATAAAGTTTAATATTAAATAATTATATTAAATATAATAAATAAAAAAATAAAAAAATAGTTATAATGTTTTATTTTTCGTAAAACTTTTTAAACTTAGCTAATATATAATTTTTATATTAGTTTAATACTAATAATTAATATATGTTTGTTTATAGCGGCCGAGAATATTTTTTAAAATATTTTATTTATTTTAATTTTATATTATTATTTGTTTATTTATTAAAACTAGTATTAAGTATTTAATTTATTAAAAAGTTAGTATTTTTATATTAATATTAAAAATAAAAAATATTTTAAAAAATA
Organism: Xylaria longipes; assembly: GCA_025201785.1. NCBI lineage: Eukaryota > Fungi > Ascomycota > Sordariomycetes > Xylariales > Xylariaceae > Xylaria > Xylaria longipes. The sequence goes on from MU619973.1 coordinate 15,331, forward strand.
ATATATAAAAAAATAAATAAACTGTATAAATTAATAAAATAAATTATTATTAATTATTTTTTATTATTAAGCTATATTATTTTATGCTTTTTATATTAATTAACGTGTATAATAATTATATATAAGTAAATCTAGCTTATTATAAACTTAGTTTTGTTAAAGTTTTAAATATTATTATTATAAATACTATATTATATTTTTACGTATATATAACGCTTAAACTATACGTTAATAATTTTTAAATTTTTATATAATATTTTTTAATAATTATAAATACGTATAAACTATATTTTAAACTTTTTATAATAATTAATAAAATTATAAGCTTATTGTTTATTAACTAAAGGTACGTTATATAAGTTATAAAAAAAATTAGCTATATTTTTTATAATACTATAAAAAAAAAATATCCTTATTTATTTAAATTAAAAATATATTTAAAAAAAATATTTTTTTTAATTAAATTAAGTTTATATATATTAATATAGGTTTTATTACGTATAATATATCCGTTTATTTTAATATATAGTATTAAAAAAAATATTATATAGTTTAAAAGCGCGTTAAATGCTAAGTTTTCGTAGCGGTTAAATAATAATAATAATTAATTAAATATTAGCTTTTTTAACATCCGTAAATATTATATTATTATATAGTTATTACGCAACAAAGTTAAAACAACGCGTTCTAGTAAAAAATAATCCGCTCGCTTATATAATCCGCTTATATATAAACTACGTTATATATATTAATATAAATTTTAATTTTTTTAAAAAAAAACTTTATTTAATATATAATATATTTATAATAATATTATATATTTTAATATTAATTTTTAATATAATTAAAAGCTTAAATAATTAAAATAATATTAAGTTTTATATTTTTTTAATTTTATTTTATTATAAAGTTATTTTATACTAAAATTATAAAAAATATATTAAATAATAAAATATATTATTTATTTAAATATATTATTTATATAATAATTATTTTATATTTATATTTTAAATAATATTATATTTATTTATAATTATTTATTTATATATAAATATAAAAAAACTTTATTTTATTTATAATTATTATATTTAAAACTATATTTTATTTTTAAAAATATTTATTTATTTATTATTTATAGTTAATAGCTAGTTTTTATTTAAATATAACATTATAATTATTAATTTTATTAATTTAATTTAATTTAATTTAATTTAATTTTAGCTAGCTAATTAATTAAATAGCTTTTTTAAGCTTTATTTATAGCTGTTTAATTAATAAAATGTTAAAGCATTGGTTATATTATTAAAATAATATTTTTAAATATATATAAGTTTATTAAATTTATAAATAATTAATTATATATTTTAAGTTTTTTTAAATTAATAATAATAATATTCAATAATATTATAACTTTAAATAATTATATTTTATTTATAAATATAATATTATAAATTATAAAAAATTAAATTTATTATTTAATTATTATAAAAATTATAATTAATTAAAAGTTTTAAATATTTTTAAATATTATAATATTTTATATTAAAAAAAATAAAAAATAAAAATCTTTTTCTATTAAAAATAAATAAATAAAAAATAAAAACATTATAAAAACTATAAAATTTATTAAATAATAGTTTTTTTATTTTAAATTTTTATTTTTAAAAGTTTTAAACGTTAATTATATATTAATTAAAGTTTATTAAAGCTTATTTTAAACCATTAAAATATTTTATTTTAAATAATTATAAATATTACCATTTTTTTAATATTAATTATATTATTTAAATAATATGTTTTTAATTATATATATAAAAAAGTTATAAAATAATATATTTTTAAAAAAAACTTTTTTTTTAAATATAATTATATATATATAATAAAAACTAATAATTATTAAAAAGTTTTTTTAATATAATAATAAAAATTTTCAGCTAAAATTTTATATTAATTAAACTTTTATTTTAATTTATTATATTTCTTTTAAAAAATTTTAATTTTTTTATTTAATTTTTTTATTAATTAATTTCATTTTAATCTTAACAGCAGTAAACCTCCGGCTATTTTTGCTTACCTACCCTAAAGGTCGTGGCGTAAGCTTAGGTATATCCTATAAACTCACCCGGCCGCATGTTAGGTTAGGTCCACGTCCACGGTTACCACGCACCTTAGCTGAGAAGCAGCTTCGTTTATATTAACATTACCATTTATGAAAGGGACTCAACCGATGCCAGTGACCACACTCATCTCCGTTTGATCGACCTCCTGAATAACCAGTGCTTACTTGGTTAACACCAGCCAACACTCACCATGCCCCCGCTCACAAGCTACGATCCACCGCCGCGCTGCCCTACGTGCCATTGCCAGAGAGACGAAGGCTGCTCTGGCTGGCATACTACGCCAGCTGCCCCGTATCGAGGCTCATAGCTCGGAGAAGTTGACAGCTGACGACCTTCCTGTTCTCGACCCGGCTAACTGCCCCGGGTTTGCGCTCTCGTCTGATCCAAAGCTCCGTGGCACACATGTCAAGGTCTTCAGCGAGGACGCCTTCAACGCTGCCATCAGCATGGCAGAGTCCCTATCCGAGCTTGCAACCACGCAGCCCGAGCATAATCAAAGAGTAGTCGCGATCAACCTCGCTTCTGACAAGAAGCCCGGCGGTGTCTGGTTACGCGGCGCCATGGCCCAGGAGGAAGCTTTCTGCTATCGAAGTTCGCTAGCGTTATCCTTACACAAGTCCTACTACCCCTGGACCATCCCTACCATGGGCCTTCACACGCGAGATGTTGTCATTGTACGGTCCTCCATGAGCGCCGGACACGCGCTTCTCGTCCCTGAGCCCCCCGCTACGCAGCTGCCTCCTGTTAGCATCAGTAGCGTGGCTGCCATCCGTAGGCCCGCGGTCCGCAAAGTGTTCGAGAATGGGCAGTATCGCCAAAGCATCTTCAAGTTTCCGGCCGATCGTGACTTGACCAAGAATAAAATGCGACTGGCATTGCGTATCGCTGCTCGACAGAAACACGAATTGCTAGTCGTGGGAGCGATGGGATGCGGCGCCTTTAGGAATCCACCCAAGGAGATAACACATTGTTGGTCCGAAGTTCTCGGCGAGGTCGAATTCTAAGGAGGCTGGTGGAGAGAGATTGTAAGTCCCATTGGGTTCCCCAACGAGGGCTATAATAAGCAACGCCGACATGTGGGACAGGTAATATTAACGCCTACGGAGATACGAGTGGCCCTGTGTGAGGGGGGCAATCCCCGACGGTGATCCCCTATCACATATCACCTCATTCTCGCTTTTCATACACACGCCAAGTGGATGCACGATCCTATTGTATAGTATATGTAGAATGCAAAACACTGACTTCTAATGTTCATAGTGGTTTGCCGTCCTGGACACAAGGAACGAAGGTAACTTCGAAATCTTCAACCACGTCAAGAATTTCGGAAAAGTTGACCCTTGGCTTAAATAACGATTGATCCACCCCGCCATTTACCCTACACCGACTCCAAGGCCGAAGTCACAAGCTACCCAGTCATTGGAAGATGGATCTACTTCACGGCTCTAAGGAGTCTGGTTTACTGACAGCACCATCATCTTCCGGCATGATATAAAACTGGATTATCCCTAGGCTCGAGCTGGCGATTCAAAAACGACCCTTGGTGGTTGGTCAATATCGGTTTCTACTCGCACTTGTCCAGTAAACAAAGGCCGGTTCGTACGTATGCTGACTCTGTGCTGACGGGTCTTGGTCCCCAATACGACCCTGGCAAGGTCCAATGAGCAAAGAGGGGCTTCTTCGGCGGGTCTACGCTTATTAAGTCGTAACTGTCAAAAGTAGTCTGGTTGGCTAGTGTAAGATACTAGATCCAGATCTCGGGTCAGAAGCTCGGGTTTTTGCTCGGATATTTAGCTAGGGTCATTATTTCCCCTGATAATACCAAAATTCAGCATCGGGGTTTACGATTGATTGGTAGGAGATTGCCAGAAAACCTCGGGGATGACTCGACTCGCCATGCCCATCGATGCGAGCCCTGTGCAGACCTTTCGCTCCTTCCCATGCTTATAAGAACACTCATTGGTTTCAATGTACAAAGTGTAGGTTTTCCTTGAATTCAGCATTAAGAAGAATACGGCTCCGCATTCAATTTAATCTCGGGAATAAGAACTAACACGTTTCAGCCCACATCTTTCATCATCGTCATCTCTCAGAGCGCACGATCTAGGACAACAAAGACAGAAGATATGGGGTCGAGTCATGAGCTTGGGGCCGACGAAGCTCAGTGGAGTACACCGACCAATGGAGATGGAGACGACACCGAATCCCGATCGGACGGAACCATTGAACTAGGCCCGGCGCGGTCTCAAAACGGGCACGGTTGCGCTGACCTCTCGGATAAGGATGGGGAGAAGGATGAGGATGACCCCTTTGAGGTTTCGTTCGACGGCGACGATGACCCCATGTGCCCGCGTAGCAGTGAGTTATTATGCCGCCCATTGCATCTCTGGCCTCGGGCTCGAGGCAGTTTACTGCGCAAATGACCTCGCATACCCTGATACCTTTTAAAATATCGTCTAGATATAGAGTTTCTAATCTTGATATCTAGTGAATATTGCTCGCAAATGGATTCTTGTGTGCGTTGTGGGCTTAGGTAGCCTTTGCGTGTTAGTTTTTGGTGCTTTACGATGTGAAGGTTACGTGCTGATTCCCGAAGTACCTGTTCGAGCTCGATCTACACGGCAACGTATGCTCAGATGAATCCCGAATTCCACCAATCCGATATTGTTGCGACAGTGGGACTTTCGACCTTCGTCCTTGGCAGTAAGTTCATTTAATGTGTCTAGGTTCGCCGGGCTTTATTGCTAACTCTGTCGATTACCAGTTGCCCTCGGGCCTCTTTTCTTGGGGCCCTTGAGCGAGTTTTACGGCCGACGTCCTATTTATCTGAGTTCCTGGGCTATGTTCGTTATCTGGCTCATCCCTTCCGCCGTTGCGCACAACTCTGCTACTATCATAACGGTAGGTGCTTCACCGTATTCAAGAGCCTCTCAACCAACATCGAGCCGCTGGCAAAGTTCAATCACGTGTAACCCCTGGGGCAAGGAATATACACACCTTTTGAAACCCATACTATAAGGCTCTTAGGCTGACTCGAGATAGACACGCTTCATTGACGGATTCGCTGGGAGTGCTTTTCTCAGTGTTGCCGGTGGCACGGTTAGTGATGTTTTCAGACGGGATCAAATACAATCACCCATGACCATCATATCACTCAGTCCCTTTATCGGTAAGTCCTAAGTGCAGCCCGAATCAAGTGACGTCCTGAGACTGACTCTTCCGATATTGAAGGCCCTAGTCTTGGCCCCTTGTTAGGTGGTTTCAGTAAGCAATTACTTCCCTCACCATGCAAGTCAGTAGGATCGCTGGGAAACTGACTCTGCCTGTGGCAGTCAACTATTATACGAACTGGCGGTGGACATACTATGCAGGTCTACCAATTTTCCCTCCCTGCTTGTAGATGCATGAGGCTGACGTGGGAGGGTATTTGATAGGTCCTCATTATTTGGGCGTTTGCCTTACTGGTGACAATGGTTCTGTTCGCGCCGGAAACCTATCGTAAGAGATCCCGCCTCAGTATTCTAATATCCAATTGCTAATGAGCTGTTTAGACCCGATCAAATTGCGCGAGAAGGCTCGTCGCCTGCGGAAGGAGACTGGCGATGAGAGGTGGAAAGCGCCCAGTAAGCAAGCAAGCAGCACCCCTCGTACTACGAAGACGTCACATGCTACTAGCCATCGTTTATATTCTATCTTTACATCGCATTCTTGCGTATAGCAGAGCTGTCTCGCTGATTCATGTCCGTTACGCAGTGGAGAAATCAACAAAATCGATCCCTCGGACAATCGCCCTCTCGCTTATGCGCCCGTTTCAGTTGTTGGCGCTTGAGCCCATGTGCCTCTTGCTCTCCCTCCTCTCGGCCGTTCTCCTAGGTGTCATTGTGTGTACAAACCCCCCCTGTGCCTGAGCCCTCAGTCCTGCTTCGTATGATCTAGAAAGTTCTACAATGTGGGACTCAGAGATCTCGACTAACATGTTTTATACACGCAGTACCTCTTTTTCGGGGCCTTCCCTCTCGTGTTCGGCGGGAACTTCGGTTTTAATCTCTGGCAGGTTGGCTTGAGCTTCCTAGGGATCTTTGTGGGCATGATAGCGGGCGCCGCGACCAACCCCGTCTGGCACAGCGTTCATCGCAGGCTCGTTCGGCAGAATCACGGCGTGTGCGAGCCCGAGTTCCGACTCGCGTCTTCCATCCTCGGGGCTGTCCTCGTGCCCATCGGCTTGTTCTGGTTCGCTTGGACCTCGTTTCCTTGGCTCCATTGGATCTTGCCCATCATTGGCTCCGCTATCTTCGGCTGTGGAACGCTCTTAGTCTTCAATGGCATTTTCACTTTTCTTGGTGAGTGGAATCTTGCCGCTTCGGCGTTTATGTTGCGGACGCATGACTGACTTATGATGACAGTGGACACGTACCCGTTGTACGCGGCTTCGGCGCTGGCAGCGAATAGCTTTCTCCGTTGTACTTTTGCCGGTAGGTTTATTCGCCCGATTTGGCTGGCGTGAATGCTGACACGGTACCGTAGCCGCGTTTCCCTTGTTCGGGGACCAGTTGTATCGCGGTGTGGGATATCAATGGGCCTCCAGCATACTTGCGTTCATAACGCTCGCACTTATGCCGCTGCCATATGTGTTCTTCATTTACGGAAAACGTTTGCGGCTGAGGAGTAGGTTCACAACGCATAACGGTTAGAGATAATGTCAGACGATTCATTCCTCAAATAAATTGAGGATATTTAATCGGTTACATAATCTGTGTCACCGCGGGGGGAAACACGGGTTGACTGTGACAAAATTTATCTTAGATCGTCCAACGTCACGTAGATACCAGGAAACATGATAATCGCTCAACAGGAGTGTTAACGCCCAGAATGTGAAGCTGATAGTCATGGATCATTGGTTTTACACCAATACACCCATAACATAGATGCCAGGCGCTTTCGCGGCAAGTAGCGCCATAACAATGCCTTATCACATTTTAAAATACACTACGAACGAAGTATACATTAAGTCCAAAGCGCTGGCCGTCTATCGTTCCTTTGACCGTTTAAGACTGTCTCAATTTTTCGTAAAGATAGTGCAACGAGCCAGGCAAAAGCAGGACTACGGTTTTGCCTTGTGAGCTGTGCGATGTCATGTGCGCCCGTCTAGTTGCCCAACAAGTCCAACAGGCCTTGCAGCAGATCAGTGAGGTTCTGTTTTAGACCGTTGTCCTCGTCAGTCCCAGCCCCGTTGCCACCTTGGTTGCCGGCCCCGGTCCCGGCCCCGGCACTGGGTTGGCTTGTAGGACCGCCATTTACCGGAACGGTCGACGATGGGAAGAAGCTGTACGTGGGGATGGTCCCCGTTGCCGTCGCGATCGCAGTGCCCGCGGTGGTCGAAGAAGTCTTTGAGTCATCCACTGCGCTGGTGGCTGTTCCTGACGCTGGTTGGCTGCTGGTGGCTGTTTCCGATGCCGGTTGCGTTCTACTGGTGGGAATGCCTGAGGCTGGTTGCGTGCTTCTGGTGGTATTCGCAGCAGAACCACCACCAAGGTAAACGGTGCTGGAAGGCGCAAAGCTAAACGTGGGTATCGTGGCCGTGTCAATCGCGGTCTGTCTCTTGGCCAACTTGCTTTGCTGTTGCTGGGGGATGGCGCTCGCTGATACGGCTGCCGCGAAGGCGGAGAGGGAAAACAGGATGTTCGAGGCACGCATGATTAGTGGGTTTGGTAACGTTTCACGGGCGTCCGGATGTGAGAGCGAGGGAGGAAGGTAGGTAGACCGAAAACGCAAATCGGCCAGCCGAGAAAGAAGAAGTAGAGAGACGTGAAAGGAGTGACGGCCGGCGAGCTTGCACCTGAGGAAGATGGAAACGAGCGGGGAAATACTAGGTATATAGACAAGAAACGAAAGAGAGGTGTGACCTACGCTTGCACGACACGCGTGCGACGGGGCCTCTCTATATCTATATCTATATCTGAGGCGCTAGAAGACACGAAGGCGAGCTACAAGGGGTATACCCAGTGTCTGCCCAGTGGTGACATGTTTTGTCTGGCGCGGGCCCCGGACCACACAGGTGTATACCTATATGATATATATGATATATCGCAATATGGCGACAAATGAAGACGGGCAAGCTGTGGGTTCGAAGAGTGTTGTGAAACTGCCATTGTGTCGCGACCCCTGGCTAGACCAGCTTGGCGGGCTGCCGTTGTGGGTTTGCCCGGGGAATGCGGCGCTTGGCGCTTCAAGGGGAGACATCCACAACCGCCAGAATAAACAATACCTGAATTGCATACAGTACCTAATACTGTAGTTAGTGACGTCAAGGACACTACTGTAGGTAGGTAGCCCAGTCGGGATTGTAGGCGCATTAAGTTGGGTAGTTCTTACCTGGATCTTGCAACATCAATACTGCTCCTATATTAATCGGTTATAACATGACAACTAAACCCTTGACCGGTAAGCCTGGCACGAGCCTGATAAAACTCGCTGTTAAATGTCTCACATGTCTCACGGTACCTTTTAAAGCCTAACCTTTATGACAGGAATTGTTAAGTCCGGATAGAAGAGGAGACTTTGACCGTTAAACTGTTAATATACTTAACTTCAACTTTAATAAATAAAATTTTCGATCCGGCCTCAAGCTTAAGCAGAAACATCACGGGAAGAAATTGGCTGTCCAAGGATACCTAAGCAGCAATTACATATGTTGCCCCTATGTTGCCAACCATACCTAGTAGGTACCACTTAACAAGTTCTCGTATGAATATCCTGCGCGGAAGCGGCAGTTGCCTGAGTATAACGTACTTCGTCAATTTACCGCCTTAATAAGGACAGCTACAGCCGGCTGGGGCTGGGCGAAAAGGTGGTCAGGGCGGTTAGGTAGGTACCTTACCTACTAGCCTAGTCGGAATTCGATATAGGTACCTTAAGGCCTACATACCCGGGTGAGAAGGGTTCTGGGCAATTGTTGCGCAAGGCTTACTTAAGGATTGCAAGGGCTTGAAATAAAATTTTCTAGCAATTCATTTTTTTAAATTATACTTTTATAATGAATTATTTTAAATAAAATTACTAATAATTATTATTAATTTATATTATATAAAAATTTTAGTTAAAAATAATTACTAGCTTAAAATAATTATTAAATAAAATAATTATTATAAATTTATAATTTATTATAATAAATTTTTTTATTATTAATTTTATATATAAAAGCTAATAAAGCTTTAGTTTATTTATAATAATTATATTTAAAACTAAAGGCTTTTTTAACTTAAAAGCAAAAAAGCTTAAGTTTTTAGGACTTTTTATTTAATAAAACTTTTATTATTATTATTATTATTATTATTTATTATTTATTATTTATTATTTATTATTTATTATTTATTATTTATTATTTATTATTTATTATTTATTATTTATTATTTATT
>MU619974.1:0-24857 GCA_025201785.1 Xylaria longipes
AAACAACACAACAAATATAAAATTCTTTTTATATTATATTTAATTTTTATTATATTAAATTTTTTTTTTTATAATATAGTTTTTATATTATTAACAATTATATATTTAAATAAACTTATAATAAATAATAAAAGTTATTTTTAAATTTTTTATTTTTTTAATAGTTTTTTTATTAAGCTAATTTAAAAATATATTATATATATTATATTTAAAATTTTTTTTAAGTATATAAATTTAATTAATTAATTAAATAAATTTAATTTTTTATTTAAAAAATTTATTTTTAACTTTTATTTTTTTATTTTTATATTAAGTTTAAATAGTTTTATATTTATTTAAATTATTATATTAATTATATAAATATTATATAAATTTATTATTAATAATAATTAAAAGTTTTTTTTTTAGTATTTTATTAATAATAAAATAAATAATATTATTAAAAACTAAACTATTTATATAGCTAATAATATAAATAATTTGTTTTATATTATTATTTTAATAATTAATATTTTTAATTAACTTATTTTTTAATAATATAAATTAATGTTTAAACTTAACTTTAAACTTATTAATATTTAAATTATTATTAATAAAAATAAACAAATATTTAATTTTAATAAAACGTTGAATTTTTTTTGTTTAAAAAGTATTTAATACTAGTATATTATTATAAGTATATAATAGGTTTACTAGTACTAAGTATTTAATAAAACTAAAATTTATTTTTATAATAAATTATTTAATAAGTTTAATAATATAGTTTTTAAATTTTTTATTTATTGTTTTTAAGTTTTTTAATTTTTAGTTTTAGGTTTTTTAAGCTTTATAAAATATATTATTATATAAGTTTTTCTTTTTTTAAATACGGTTAAAATAAACTTTTTTTAGCTTTTTTTAAAAATTATTAATATATATATTTATATTATTAAAATAATATATTAAATTTATTAAGCTAACGTTAAAATAATATATAATATTATATAAATTTTTAATTAGGTTTTAAATATTTATTAATAAAATTAAATATATTTTAAACTTAATATATATTATTATTAATGTTTTTTTAATTATTTTCGTAAACTAAGCTTTAGTTATAAAGTTATTAAAAATAAATTAAATAATTTTATTATTTTAAATAAACGTAGCAAAAATAATAAATAGTTTATTTTTAATAATAAAATAATATATAATTTAATTTATTTAAGCTTAAAAGTTATTCCGAACTTTATTAATATTAAATATATATTTTTAAACTTTAATTTTAAAAAATAAATACTATTAATATTAATTAAAAACTTTACTAAAAATTAAGTTTTTTATTTTTTTTATATATTTTTTAATATTAAATTTTTTTTTATTTTTATTATTAAAAGTTTTAGTTTTAAATTAAACTGCTAGCTTTATAGCTTGTTATATAATTAATTATTTAAAAATTATTATTATTTTTTATTAAATTAAAGCAATGTTTTTAAATTATAGCTAGTTATAAAAAACGTTTTATTATAATTAAAATATTTTTAAAATAATATTTTTTTTAACTTTAGTTAAATATTTTATATTAAGGTTTTTTTATATTATTTTATTTATAATATTCTTTTTATTATAAATAGCTATATTTAATTTAATTATTTTATTTTATTTTAAAAAGATTTATTATTTTTTTAAATATTAATATAATAGTATAAAATATTATAATAAATATAATAAAAACAACAAGTTTAAACACTTAATTTATTTATTATTAAAAGCTAATATTTTATATAAAAAAAAAAAAAAAAAAAACGTAATAAGTACAAGAATCTACACCTAAATATATAACCCGCGAAAGTATTTACTACAGTTGCCTAGTAAATACTAGCCAGTAAATACTATAGCCCCCGCATAAACCACCAGCCACTCTAGCCACACTAGCTACACTAGCCACACATAACGCCTAGGCTATAATATTAAAGCGCTCGCTATATAATTTTTTACGCCAGCTGTTTATTATTAGCTTTTGCGGGCAGTTTTTTTAAAACTTATTATAAAAAGTTAATAAATAATATTTAATATTATAAATATATTTTTAAGTATTTTTATTAGTTTTTATAAATATCTTTTATATTTTTTTAATTTATTTATTTTATATTAATTTATTTATTTAAAAATTTATATATTATTTTTATAATAACGTGTTTAGTTACTGCTTTTAAAAATAATACTGCTAAAAATATTAATATTTTCTTTTTATTTATTTAAACTTTTTTTAAAAAATTATTATTTAATAGTTAATAAAAAATATTATATTTATGTTTAACTTATTTAATACTTTTTAAAATCTTGCCCGTTAAATTTTTTAACGTTATTATTATTTTTATATTTATTACTACGTTTACGCCTATGCTTATACTAGCTTTTATTTTTACGCTTATATGTATATTTATTACTACTGTTATTTTTAATATTATTTTTATTATTTTTAACGTTTATTGTCATTTTTACGAAATAATTATAAGTTTGTTAAATTTAATATAGTTTTTAAATTTAGTTTTATTAAAGCTTTAGCTTATAATTTTTAAAATTATTTTATATTAATGTTATAGCCTAGGCGGTGTGTGTGGCTAGTGTAGCTAAGGTGGCTAGTGGTCCATGCAGGAGCTATAGTATTTACTGGCTAGTATTTACTAAGTAACTGTAGTAAATACTCTCGCGGGCTATATATTTAAATATAAATTCTTATACCTATTACGCTTCTTTTTCCTTTTTTTTTTATATATAATATTAGCTTTTAATAATAGGTAAATTAAATGTTTAAACTTGCTGCTTTTATTATATTTATTATAATTAATTTAAAAAAGGTTTTTTAGCTTAATAATAATTATATTTTTTTATTTTTATATAATTTATTATATATTAAATAATAAATATTTTATAAATTAATTAACGTATAAAAATACTTATATTAAGCTTTTAATAAGTTTTTAATAAGTTTATTTACTAGTATTTAATTAATAAATAAATAAATAATTTTAAAAAAACTTTTATAGTATTTTTATTTTATTTATATATTTTATATATTTATATAATATAGCCGACTAATAACTTTTCTGTTTTTTTAACAATTAAATAAATCGTTTAAATATTATTTAAATAAATTATTTATTTTTAGTTAAGCTTTAAAATAATATTTTTAAAAAGTTTTTTTAAAACTATTATTTTTACTTTAGTTAAGTTTAAAATATTAATTTTAGTTTTAGTAATAAATATAAAAATAATACTTTATTTAATAGTTTTTTAAAAAATTGTTTTTTTAAATAAAAATATAATATATTCATAAAATAATTTTATTATTTTTTTATTATTATTAAACAAAGTATTTTTAATTATTAGTAGCGTTTATACGCTTTGTTTAGCTTATCCGTAAGTAATTTTTAAAAATTTAATATAGTAAAAATATTAAATTATTTAATCAGCTATAGCTAAGTGTTTTTAGCTAAAGTTAATAAAGTGTTTTAATAGTTAAGCTGTTATAAAAGCTATATTTAGCTTTATTATAATTATAGTATATAAAATAATTTTACGCGTTGTTAAAATATTTTTATTTAAGCTTTAAAAGCTTTTTTAAAGTATTTTGTTATAAAAGTATATTCGCGGTTTTATGTAGTAAATTTTAAATTTATATATTAATTATAAGCTAGAAAAAAAAAATAGTTTTAAAAGCTTTAATTTCTAGTAGTAAGCTATTTAAGTAATTTATAAATAAATATATATATAAATAAGCTATAACATTAACTATAACCTAGCTATATATATTATACTTATATATATAAGCTAACTATTTATTACTAAAACTGCTAGCTATAACTACTCCTTTAGCTTTTTTTATTATAATAAATTAAATATAAAATATTAATAAACTATTATTATATAAAAAGCTTAATTATTATAACCTTTATTTTTAAATTATATATAGTTTTTATAAAATAATAAACTATAAGCTTTTATTTTATATATAATAAAGCTATATTTTTTATAATAATAATTGTTTTAATGTTTTTGTTTTTTTTTATATATAAAATTAAATATTATTTATAATAATAATTGTTTTAATGTTTTTGTTTTTTTTTATATATAAAATTAAATATTATTTAGCTTTTTAATATTTAAATAAATATAATATTAAAAAAATAAACCGGGTTAATGTTAATAAACTTTTTTAAAGCTAATTTAATAAATATAATATTATTAATTTTAATTTTATTTAAGTTTATAAGCGTAGTATTTTTAAAATAATTAATTTAGTTATAAGTTTAGTTATTTAGTTTATATTTTTACTTAAAACTATTTTTAAAACAAAATAAAAAATTAATAAAAATATTATATTTATTAGGAAATATTTTATAATTATTAATTTTAGCTTATAATTCATTAAAAATAGCTGCGTATAAATTTTAAATACGAAAAATATTAAATTACATAAAAATATTTTTATTTTAGTTATTTTTTTTTAAAATTATAAAAAATATATATATTATATTATTTTTTTTATTTTTATTAATTTAAGTTTATTTAATATTTTTATAATTTTATTAAAATTATTATAAATTTAATTAAATATTAATATAATTATAATAAAGTTTTATTTATTAAATTTTATATATATAAAAACAAGTTTTTAATAAAGTTAATTAAAGTAATAAAATAAAAGCATAAATATTAAAAAAAATAAATATATAATTTTTTAGCGGAGCTAAAAAAATATATATTTATTCTATTACTTAAAATTATAAAGCAGTTATTACTAAGTAGTTATTTTTTTAAAATAAAGTTATTTATAATAGTTATTTTATATAATAAACTTTTTAAAAGTTTATATTAAAATACTAGGCGTAAAAAAAAACTTTATTAACTTTAATAAAAATATATATAACGTAATTTATATGCGAGCGGATTATATAAGCGAGCGGATTAAAATTTTGCTATATAAAAAAAGTCCGTGCGTACTTTATTAAGTCCTATAAATAAAATAGGTATAAAATTAGGAAAAATACCGTTAAATAGCCTTTTTTATAAGGAATTTATATTTAGTTTAAGATTTTTAATCGGATGTTTATTGGTTAAGTTATTATATAAAATATACTTTGTATAAAAAATACCCTTGTAATTTTATATATAAAGGTGCGACTTTACTATATTTAATATAAAAAATAAAAAAAAATTAGATTTATATTTTTTAAATAATTAAAGCTTAAAGAATTAAACCTGTTTATTTTTACGATTTTTTTAAAATTATCTTTTAGGGGTTAAAAAAAAAGGTATATAAATATTTTATTTTATATTTTATACCTTAGTTAAAAAAATAAAAAAAGTTCGGAAAAATCTCGGACTTTTTTTTTATAGCTATAAATAAGTAAGTATATTAAATATATTTTTTTTTATTTTTATACTATTTTTTAATATATATTAATAATCTTTATAAATAATAAATAAAAGTATATTTTTATAATCTTTTACTTAAAGTTTATTTTTTATATAACTTTATTAATAAACGTCCAATTAAAGATTTAAAACCGGATATAGATTTTTTATAAAAAGGGCTATTTAACGGTATTTTTTTTAATTTTATACTTATTTTATTTATAGTACTTAGTAGGGTACGCATGGATTTTTTTTATATAGCAAAATTTTAATCCGCTCGCTTATATGATCCGCTCGTATATGAACTATATTATTTATTTATATATTATTAACTTAATTTTTATTTTATTTTATTTTATTAATAAGCTTTTTAAAAAAAATATTAATATTAATAAAATTATTAATTAAAATATTAACTGTTTATAAATAAATATTTTATTTAATAAAAATTAAAATAAAATATATAAAAGCTAATTTTAAAAATATAAGTTTAAAAAGCTTATTAATAAAATTTTTTTAATTATTTTTTAAAGCTTTAAGTTTATTAAACATTATTTTTTAAAATTATTTATATTTTTTTATAATAAAAATTATTATAAGTATAAATTTAAATTTAATAGCTGGTTTTAATACTATAAGCATAAGTTTAACTTTAATAGCTATTTTTTAAAGTTATTTATATTATTTAAATAATTATATTATTAATATAAATAATAGCTTCGAAAACTTTTTTAAAATATTTAAACAAAAATTATATTAATTTTAATATTTATTAATAAAGTTATATAAATATTATAAGTTATTTTTAAATTATTATTAATTATATTTATAATTTTAATTTTTTTATTTAATTAAATTATTAAAACTGTTTCTTTTTTAATTTAAATAATGTTTTATTATAATTTTTATTTTTTAAACGTTATTTTTACTATTTAAGCTAAAGTTTTAATTAGCTTTAATAAAATTAATTTATTTAATTAATATATTAAAAAAACTTAATAATTTAAAACTAAATAGCTGTTTATAAAGAATTAACTATATAGCTTATAAGCGCGTAAAATTTAAGTTTTATTATAAAATAAAAACTAATTTAATTTAATTTAATTTAAATTATATAAAATTATAATAATATATAATAAGCTTAATAGTTTAGTTTTTATATTTTAATAGTTTATTTTTTTATAAATAATATATAATAATTATTAATAACTTTATATTTAAAGCTTTTTATATATTTTTTTAAAAATTAAATATAAACTTATAATTATAGTTTAAAATAATTTTTTTAAAAACTTTTTAATTATTAAATAATAATTATTTTATTAATATAATAGCTTAATTTTTTATAATATATTTTTTATTATTTAAAATAACTATTATTTATTTAAATATATAATAAAATATTATTATTATATAATTATATATTTTATAATAAAATTAGCTTTAAAATTATTAAAATATATTACTTAATTTAATTTAAAATAATATAAAAATAAAAATAATTATAATAGTTTATATAAATAATATATTTTTAAAATAAATTAAATAAAAACTACTAATTAATTTTAATTAATTTATACGGTTAAAATTATAACTAAGATAATATTTAGTATATTTTTTAATTTTTTATAATTTATAATAAATAAAATAAAGCTCGAGATTTTTTATTATATATTTAAAGCTAGTATAATATTTTTTATTATATATTATATAAAATAATTTTTTATATATTATATTTAAAATATAAAATTATTTAGTTTTTTTATATATATTATAAATTAATTTATTTAAAATAATAAAAAGATAACCAGGGTTTAAAAAAAATATAACGTTTTTATTATTATATAATTTATTTATATATAAATTATTAAAACTTTTTAATAACGTAGGTTAGTTTTATATATAAGCTTAAAGTTTTGTTTTTATTTTTTATTTATAATTGTTTTAAATATATATTTAATAATATTTTATATAAAGTTTAATATTATAGGTTTATTTAAATATTTAAGCTTACTTAAAATATTTAAAATATTTTATATTATTATAAATTAATTAAACGTATTAAATATATAATTAAAATATTTTAATAAATAATATATTTTAAATTTATATTATAATAAATAAATAAATAAATTAATTAAATAATTATTTATATAATTAATAATAAAGATATTTAAAATAGTTTAATTAATAATTCTTTTTAATATAAAATAGTTTATAAATATTATTATTAAACGTTTATTAAAATATATAACTGTACAAAGTTTTTTTATAACTTATATAAAATAAGCTATTGTTAATTTTAATAATTTATACTTAGTTTTAGCTAAAAAAAAATATTTATTTAAATATATAATTAACTTTATTTTTATAAATAATATAAACTTATATATAATTTATTAAAAATTATATTTAATATAATATATTATAACGTTAAAACTATATTTAATAAAGCTATTAATTTATAAATATAATATATAAATAATATTATAATAATAAAACATAGTTTTAAAATAAATTATATTTTATATAATATAAAATACTTTTAATTTAGCTTTTATTAATTTATAATTAATACTTTAAATATAATATTTATATTATTTTAAGTTTTTATTAATAAAACTTTTTTTTTATAACTTTATATTAATAATATTATTTTATAATTTTATTAAAGTTTAACAAGCTAAATATAATAAAATAAAAAAGTTTATAAAAAACTATTAGCTTTAAAATATTATTTAAACGTTTAAAGGTTTTTTAAAAATATAAGCTATTAAAAAACCTATATATATTTAGTAGTAATTAATATTTTTAAAATATTAATATAAAAATTAAATAATTTTATTAAAAAATATTTAATAAAAAACTTTTTTAAAAATATAATAATATTTATATTTTAAAAAAAACTAAAAATATTTTTTAAATATTTAATATATTTTTTATATATATTTAAATAAATAATAATATTATTAATAAAATAATAATAAAAATAAAAATAAAAACGAAATAATTTATTTATATATTTTTAAATATAACTTAATAAATTATATTAACTTATTAATATTATATTAAATTTTTTAATACTATAAAAACTAATAATTATAAACTTATTTTAATAGTTTAAATAAACCTTAAACTAATAAAAAAACCTAATTATATTAATATAAATAATATATTAATCTTTTTATAAACTATTAATTATTTTATTTTATAGTAGTAAAAAATAACGATTAAATATTATAATTTTATTAAATTAATATAAATTAATAACTATTTAGCTTTTATTTACGCTATAAATCTTTTTTTAAATAATAAAAATAAAATAAATAAATAAAAAAACGTTATTTATTTATTTTATATAACTTATTTTATATAACTTATAATATATTGTATTAAATATTTATATATTATAATAATTAAAAAAATAAGCTTTAATATTTAACTTTGTTTTTTATTAGTTATTAATAAAAAAAACTTTAAGCTGTTAATTTTTTAAAATATTAACCTTGATTTAATTAATTTAAATATTATATATTTTAATAATTATAATAAATTTAATAGCTTTAAAAGTTTTTTTAATATAAATATATATTTTAATGTTTATTATATTTTTAAAAGAATTAATTAGCTTTTTAATTTTTAAAATAATATAAATATTAAAAGTTTTAAGTTTTAAAAGCTTATTTAATACTAAAATATATTTAAAAAGCTTATTTAATAATAAAATTTAAAAATTTAAATAAAAAAAGTTGTTTATTTTTATAATAATATTAAATAAAATATTAATAAATAAAGTATTAATATAATAATTATTAAATATTAAAAATTAAAAAATAGCTATAAAAATAATATTAATATTAATTTTAAATAATATTATTATTAAAATTATTATAAACGTGTTTTAATTTATTAATTTATTTATCTAAGCAGTTAATTTATTAATAAATATATTATTAATTATAATAATAGTAATAATTAATAATATATTAAATTTAACGTTTATAGCTATTAATAAATTAATTATATTAAATAAGCTAAAACTAACTATTTTAAATAAAAAAGTAATAAAAGCGTATATAATAATAATAAAGGTTATTATTATTGTTTTTTATATATTAAAATAGTTAGTATTATTTTTATTTTTACGGATTTAGCTAAGCTTAATATTTTTATTTATTTTAATTAACTTTTTAAAAATATTTATAACTAATATTATTTTAAATATTTTTATGTTTAATATTATATATATTATATTTTTATATATAACTATAAAATAAAAACTATAGTTTTTAAATAAAAGTTTATATTTTATAATAAAATAAAAGTTTTTTTAGTTTAAAAAATAATTAATTAATTATTAATTATTTTTTATATATAATGATTTATAATTATATATTAATATTTTAAAAAATATAATAAAATTATAAAATCTTTTTATTTTATAAATAATAATTTTATTTTAATAATTAATAATAGTTTTATAAAAGTATAAAAAATTATTATTAATAAATAATCTAAGTTAAAAATAATTTTTAAAAAAAAATTTCTTTTTTTTATATTTTAAAATTATTAGTTTTTTATTTTTATTAATATTTTAAATATAAAAAATAAACTTAGCTTATTTTATAAGTTTAACCTTTTTATTTTTTAATATTATAAAATCTTTTTTTTTTTTTAAATTTTATATTTAAAAGTTTTTAAAATAAACTTTTTATTAAAATAATATTTATATAAATAGCTAGGTGTTTTTAAGCGCGGCTTTAAAAGCTTTTAAAAACCCTTAAAAGGTTTAAAACCTAGGGTTACTTAACTTACGATTATTTAACCTATATATATATAGCTTAATAATTAGCTTTATTAATTGCTTTTATTTTTTTAAACCTTTATAGCTGTTTAATTAATAAATATTAAACTTTTTACTACTTTTTTCGCCGTATAACCTTTTAAATTATACGAACTTTATATTTTATAAAATATAGCTTATTAATATTAATTAATTATTAATTAATAATAATAGATTAATAAAATAAATAATAAAATTTTAACTTTAATTATATTTTAATATATTTTTTTATACGGATTAAATATTTTATATTATACTTTAATTCTTTTAATAATATTAATAAAAAAAAAATTTAATTATTTATTTATATTTTAATATATTTTTTTATATAACTATTTAATTAATAATATATATTTTATATTTTCTTTTTTTATATAATATTTTATATATAAAAATAATAAACTTTTTAACTTAATTATTAATAGTTAAATATCCGCTAAGCTTTTTATATAAAACCGAACTTTTAAAACTAAAAATTATAAAAATAATTAATAATAAAAAAGCTTAATAATTATATAAAAAAAATTATATAATACTGCTTTAACTTTATATAAAGATTTTTTTTTTTTTTTTTTTATATAACTTATTTATTTAGCTGTATAAAAGCTACAACTTTTTAATATTTTTTTTAAAAGTATAGCTTATAATTTAATTAATTATATAAAGTTTTATTAAACTTTTATATAAATTAATCCTTTATATAAAAATAAATAATACTGTTTTATTTTTAATTTTTTTTTAGCTAATTAAACTTTTAACTTTTATTATAAAAGTATATTCACGGTTTTATACAGTAAATTCTAAATTTATATATTAATTATAAGCTAAAGAAAAAAAATAGCTTTAAGGGCTTTAATCTCTAGCAGTAAGCTATTTAAATAATTTATAAATAAATATATATATAAATAAACCACAGCACTAGCTATAACCTAGCTACATATATTACACTTATATATACAGGCCAACTATTTACTATTAAGGCTACTAGCCGTAACTACCCCCCCAGCTTTTTTTACTATAAAAAATTTAATATAAAACGTTAACAAACTATTATTATATAAAAAGCTTAATTATTATAACTTTTATTTTTAAAACGTATATAATTTTTATAAAATAATAAACTATAAGTTTTTACTTTGTATATAATAAAACTATATTTTTTATAATAATAGTTATTTTAACGCTTTTGTTTTTTTTTATATATAAAATTAAATACTATTTAGCTTTTTAATATTTAAATAAATATAATATTAAAAGAATTAACTAAGTTAACGTTTATAAACTTTTTTAAAGCTAATTTAATAAATATAATATTATTAATTTTAATTTTGTTTAGGTTTATAAGTGTAGTATTTTTAAAATAATTAATTTAGCTATAATTTTAGCTATTTAGCTTATATTTTTACCCGAAACTATTTTTAAAACGGAATAAAAAATTAATAAAAATATTATATTTATTAAAAAACGTTTTATAATTATTAACTTTAGCTTATAATTTATTAAAAATAACCGCGTGTAAATTTTAAATATAAAAAATATTAAATTATATAAAAATATTTATATTTTAGCTATTTTTTTTTTAAATTATAAAAAATATATATATTATATTATTATTTTTTATTTTTATTAATTTAAGTTTACGTAATATTTTTATAATTTTATTAAAATTATTATAAATTTAATTAAATATTAATATAATTATAATAAAGTTTTATTTATTAGGTTTTATATATATAAAAATAAGTTTTATAATTTATTAAACTTTTTATTTAAGTTTTTTATATATATAAATAAACTTAGCTTTATTTAATTTAATTATATTATTATTAATATATAATTTACTTTTAAATAAAAATAGCTATATATTAAATTTAATTAAGCTGGATAAAAAAAAAGATTTAAATAAAATAAAATAAAACCTTTATATAAAAACAATAATAATACAGCTATTTAAAATAGCTTAAAGCTAGGCGATTTTGTTTATATAGTTTTAACGGATTAAAACAATTTTAGCTATAAATTAGTTTAAAAAGTTATTTTTAGTATTTTAAACAACTGTTTAAATAAAGTTTTAAATATATTAAATAATAAACTTAGCTTATAGTTAAGCTATTAAAAAAAATATAATTATATATTAAAAAAAAAAAATTTTTAATATAAAATTAAATATTTTATATTTTAAGGTATAAAAGCAAAAATAACAGGTTAAAATTAAAAACGGGTAAAAAACCGTAAAAAAATATTTAAATAAAAAGTCGGCTAAACTATTTATAAAATTTAAAAAAATATACTTATAAGTTTAAAATATATATAATTTATATAAAAAATATATTATAAAATATTTTTTAAAAAAAATAAATAAACTAATTAAAAAATTAAATATAAATAAAAAGCTATAAAAGCTTTAAAACAAAGAGTAAAAGTAGTTAAAAAAAGTAGCTGTTATATAAACTTTTATAAAAATATTTATAAGTTTTTAAAAATTATAATTAGTTGTTTTATATAAAAATATATAAATAAATTAACTTTAAGTATTTTATTTTATTAGTAAAAATTATCCGAAAAAAAAAATTATAATAAATTAATTACTAATAACGTTTAAAAAAGCTTATAATTATGATAAAAAAATATTTATAGTTTTATATAATAAATTTTAAATTTATATATTAATTATAAGCTAAAAAAAAAAAATACTTTTAAAAGCTTTAATCTTTAATAGTAAGCTATTTAAATAATTTATAAATAAATATATATATAAATAAACTATAACACTAGCTACAACCTTGTTATATATATTACACTTATATATATAAGCTAACTATTTATTACTAAAGCTGCTAGCTGTAACTACTTTTAGCTAAAGCTTTTTTTTTTTTGTGCAGCTTTTATATAAAAGTTTTATAAACCTTTTTTAATTTATATTTAGCTTTATTAACCTGTTAAGTATAGCTTATATAAAAAACCTTTTTTAATTTATACTTAGCTTTATTAACTTTGTTAAGTGTAGCTTTTATATAAAAACTTTTATAAACTTTTTTTAATTTATACCTAGCTTAGCTTGTTTTTTATCCTGTTAAATATAGCCCCTGTATAAAAACTACCCGTTTAATAGCTTAATATTTGCTACTATAAAAAAATTAGCTAGTATTAAGTAAATATATATAACTATTTATATAAAAAGTAAAAACAACTAATATTAAAATAATATTTATATAAATAGCTAGGTGTTTTTAAACGCGGCCTTAAAAGCCTTTAAAAGCTTTTAAAAGGTTTAAAACCTAGGGTTATTTAACTTATAGTTATTTAACTTATATATATATAGCTTAATAATTAGCTTTATTAATTGTTTTTATTTTTTTAAACCTTTATAGCTGTTTAATTAATAAATATTAAACTTTTTATTATTTTTTTCGCTGTATAACCTTTTAAGTTATACAAACCTTATATTTTATAAAGTATAGCTTATTAACACTTTTTAATAATAATATTATTTATTTTAAAATTAATATAAATTTTTTAATTTTTATTAATAAAAAAAACATATGTTTTAATATATAAATAAATATAATTAAAATATAATATTT
Organism: Xylaria longipes; assembly: GCA_025201785.1. Classification (NCBI taxonomy): domain Eukaryota; kingdom Fungi; phylum Ascomycota; class Sordariomycetes; order Xylariales; family Xylariaceae; genus Xylaria; species Xylaria longipes. Next base: position 13,828 of record MU619974.1, read on the forward strand.
TTTTAATATAATAGTTAATATTTAAAGCTTTTATAATAAAAATATTTTTATTAAAAACTTTATTTATATAAGCTATATATATATATATATATTTTTTTTTAGCTGTTTTAAATATTTATATTTTATTTTTTAATTTATATTTAATATTTTTTTGTTTAATTTAAAAAAATATATATAAATACTTAAAAAATTTATTATAAAAAAATAATATTTACTTATAATATTTATAAATATATTAAGTAAAATTAACTAGTAAAAATATAATAATTTCTTTTAATTTAAAATATAGCTTATATTTTTATATATATAGTTTAAAAGTAAATAATAACTTATATTATTTATAATATTTATAATAAATAAACGTTAAGTTAAATATATAAAATAAAAAATAACTATTATAATATTTTTTATTATTTTTCTTATTATTTATTTTTTTTATAAAATATATTTTATATTGTTTATTATACTTTTAATAAAAGTTGTTATAATTATAACTATAATTATAGCTATAATTATAGTTTTAATTATAACTATAATTATAATTACTATTATACTCCTAGTTATAGTTTTAATTTTAGCTATAATTATAATTTTTATTATAATTTTTATTTTATAAATAATTATAATTATAGTTTTTATTTTAATTATATTTATAGTTTTTATTATATTAATTATATTTTTAATAATTAATATAATTATTATTATAATAATTATTATAATTATTATAGTAATATTTATTATTATTATAATAATAGCTATTATTAAATTTATATTTATTAAAATAATAATTATTATAATTATTACGTTAAGAAAATTAAAATCATATAATATTTTATAATATATTTATATTATTAAAATATTTTTATTTTAGTTTAATATAAAAATAATAATTTTTTATTTTTTATTTAAGTTTATAATAATAATTTTTTATTTTTTTTATATAATTTACTAAATTTTTTTTAGCTTTAAATAAATAAATATAATTTATTATAATTTTTTTTTACTAATTATTAATATTTTTTATTATATTTTATTAATTAAAACTATTTTTATATAAAATATTTATAGCTTTAACGTAGCAAATCTTTTACTATATATATTAACATAATATATTATAATTTTTACCTATATTATAAAGTATAAAAATACTTTTTAAAATAGTTTTTATAATATATTTTAAGCAAATTTTAAAACATTTTTTAAATTCTTTTAATAATATATTAAATTTTATTTTTTTTAAAATATAATAATTATTAATATTAATTTTATTATTTTATTATAAAAAAGTAAAGCTAGCGAATAAAAAATTAAATATATTAGAAATTTATTATATATTAAATATTTAAATTAATTAAATTTTAAAAAGAATTTTAATATAACTTTTAAAAACAATAATATTAATATATATAAAATTTTTATTATTATTTATAATATTTTAATTATTAAAGTTAGTTTATTTTAAGTTAAAAATTTTAATATTATTATGTTTAATTTTATAAATATTTTTATTTATAAATATAATAAAAAAAGCTCCTAGGGTTTTACTATAACCTTAATTATTTTTATTATTATTTAATAAATTATCCGGATTAAATTTTAAATTAAAGTTAATATTAATAATGCTTTAAAACTTTATATTAATATTCTTTTTAATTATATTTAAAGCAGCTCCTTTAATATTTATTATTATAAAAAAAACTATAAAAAAAATATATTAACGTTAATATATATTATTATACCGGTTTTTATATTTATATTAATATTTATATTATTACTTAAGTTTATAGTTATAATATTTTTAAATTAATTTATTTAATTTTATAATAATATATTAATTTAATATTATATATAAAATAGCTTTTTTAAAAATATTATATTTAACTTTTTAATATTTAATAAAACTATTTAAATTTTAATTTATTTTAACTAAAAATTTTATATTTTTTTTTTAACAAACTAACGTTTATTTTAATTATTTATTATTATTATAATATAAAATTAATTATTTTTTTATTTAGTTTAAATATTAATTAATAAAGTAAACTAAGGTAAAATAATAAGATATAAAATTAAGGAAGTAAGTTATATATATTGCTAGTAAAACTAGCAATATATATAAACTACTAACTATATATAGCAGCTGTTGTTAAATAGCTACCTTATAAAACAAGGTAAGCACTAGTAATAATAGCTTATTAAAATAAACCTTTTAAGGGTTTTTATTAAAATACCGGGCGTATAAAAAGCTTTATTAACTTTAATAAAAATAAAATTAATATATAAATAAACTAATTTAATAAATATATTTAAACATTAGTAATTATGTTTTTTATTGCTATATTTTTTACGTTTTTTTTTTTTCGTTTTTTTTATATTATTTATTATAAATTTAAAAAAATTTTTAATATTTGTTTTTTTAACCTTTTTTTTTTTTACTTCTTTTACTATAGCTTTAAAAGCTTTTTTAAAAAAGCTTATATTTAGCTTTTAAAGCCGAGCGCTTTATTTAACTAATATTATTTCTTTTAATTTTTTAAGTTATATAAATATTTTAAGCTTTATAAACTTTATAAGCGTTATAAGCTATATAAATAATATAATTAAATTAAAAATAAATATAAAGATTAAGGCCAAGCTTTTATAAAATCTTTTTTAACGTTAAAAAGCGTTAATAAATATAGGTTTTTTTCACGTTTTTTATTATTTATTAGTAGTTATAAGTTTTTTTTATTATTCCTGTTGTTTATTAGCAGCTATAAGTTCTTGCTACTATTTTTATTATTTAGTTTTAGTTTTTTTTAATAAAATTTTAAAACAAGGATTTTATTTTATTTAATATTTAATAACTAAGTTTTATAAATATTAAAAGTTATGCTTAAATTATTAATAGTTATATTAATAATTTTATTTTTTTTATTTAATAAAATAATTAAACTTATTTTTTTTATAATTTAAACAGTACTATAAGATTATTTTAACTTTATAAATATTTTTTTTAATATTATTTTTTAAATTTAAATATTAATTAACTTTAACCGGATTAAATAATAATATAAATTAATAAAAAAATTTTTTATTATTTTTTACCGGTTATAATTAAATAATAAAAATAATTAAATAAATTTAATAATATAAAAAAAAGTTTAATTTATAAACAAAATTTCCGATTTTTTGTTTAACTGTTTATAAGCCGGCATATTATTATAAATACTTTTTATACAGCTTATTAAACAAGTAATATTTATTATAAAAATATAAAAAAACCTTATTTTTAAACGAAAATTTTAAAGCTTAATATTTATTATTAAATTATTTTTTAAACTATACTATTATAAAATTAATAATTAACTTAATATTTTATTATAAATATTCTTTTAAAATTTATACTTTTTTAAAAATATAATTATTTATTTAACTTAAAAATATATTAAAAAGATTAAATAATTTAAATTTAAATAGTTATTTATATAAAATAAATTATATAGCTTATAATTATATAATATTAAAATTTTATTATAAAAAAAAAACTAAATTAACTTAATTAAATTTAAAGTTATAATAATTATAAAAATAGATTATAATTTTAATTATTTAATTTTTTTATTTAAATAAGCTATTTTTTTAAAAATAATATATAGTAGTTATTAATAGTTTAATATTTAAAGTTTTTTATATATTTTTTTAAAAATTTAATATAAATTTATAATTATAATTTAAAATTATACTTTTAAAAATACTTTAATTATTTAATAAAAATTATTTAATAAATATAATAATTTAATTCTTAGCTATATAATATTTATTATTAAAAATTAATAATATATATTTAAATATATAATATAATATTATTATTATATAATTATAAATATTATAATATATTTAACTTTTTAGCTGCTAAAAAGTTTTAAATAACTTTATATAATATAAAATAAATATAAAATTAATAATAATTATTTATATTAATAAAGTGTTTTTAAAACGGATTAAATAAAAATTATATATTAGCTTTAATTAATTAATTATATTAATATTATATTTTAAATAATAGCTAGCGTATTTTTTAACTAATTAAAATTTATAATAAATAAAGTAAAGTTTAAAGTTTTTTATTATATACTTTAACTTAGCGTAGTATTTTTTATTATATATTATATATATTATTTATTTAATTATTTTATATAATATATAAAGTTGTTTAACTTCTATATATATATTATAAATTAGCTTGTTTATAATATAAAAAAAGTAGTTAAATTTAAAAAAAATAATAACGTTTTTATAACTTTAAGTATATAGCTTGTTAATATAAAACTTATTAAAATTTTATTATATTAATAATTTGCTTTATAAGCTAACCGGAAATTATATTTTTAATTATTATTTATAATTATTTTAATTATATATTTAATTATATTTTATATTAAATTTAATATAGCCGGTTTATTAAATTATTTAAATTTACTGGATTTATTATTAGTATTTTATATTATAATAAGCTTATTAAATATATTAAAAATATAGTTTTAATAACCTAGTAAATAATAAACTTAATAATTATATTAAAATAAATAAATTTATTAAATAAATATTAATATAATTAATAATAAATATATTTAAAAATATTTAATTTAAAATATTTTTTATAAATAAATAATTTATAAAAATAATTATACTATACTTATTAAAATATACTATAATATAAAGCTTCTTTATAGCTTATATTAAACATATAACCTTTAACTTAAAAAATCTATACTTAGTTTTAGCTTATAAAAAATAATAATTTAAATATATTATAAGTTTAATTTAATATATAAAAATTAAATTATTTATATATTTAAACCTTTTTTTTATATAAAATAATATAACTTTAAAACCTTATTTATAAAAACCGTTTATTTATAAATATAAAATATAATTAAAATTATAATAATATAAAGTTGTTTTTAAATAAATAATATTTTATACTATGTAGAAAAAAACCAATTTAGCTAGCGTTAGCTTATAGTTTGTTGTTTAAACGTAGTATTTATAATAATTTAAGTTATTATTAATAATCTTTTATTTTTTTTAACTTTTAATAAATAGTATAATTTTTCGCTGCTATAATAGTTTTGCTAGCTAAACGTAATAAAATATAAAAATATATAAAAAACCGTTAATATTAAAATATTATTTAAAAGCTTATAAATTTTTAAAAAAAACTAATTATTAAAATATTTATATATAATTTTTAATATTAAATAAACTTAATATATTAATATAAAATTTAAAAAATTTTATAAATAAATATTTAATAAAAAACTTTTTCGGTAATATAATAATATTTTTTATTTAAAATAACTTAAAAATAATATATAAATATTATATATATTTTTTAAATATATTAAAAAAAATAATAATATTATTAATAAAATATTAATAATATTAAAAATATAAATAAAACAATTTATTTATATATTATTAAATATAACTTAAAAAATTATAATAGTTTATAAGCGTAATATTTAATTTTTTTATTTTTTATAAATTAATTATTATAAACTGGTTTTTATAATTAAAATAAATTTTAAATTTATTTATTATATATAGCTGGACTACTACAACAGTTCTTATATATTATTTTATACACGTTTAAAAACTACTAAATGGTTTACGCTAACGCTACATAGCTATATTTAAACTGTTAAAAGCTTTGCTAAAACTACTAGCTTTGTTTTATTTATATATAAAAATATACAAGCGGTTATAATTTTAACTTTAAACTATTAAAAAAAGCGGAAAGATTACTAGGTTAAAGTTTAGCGTCCTATATTAACCCGGCGCTTATAATATATACGCGTTATATAGCTTATAAAATAAAGCTGCGGCGTTATAAAGTTAGCTAAAAAATATTACTGCTTATTAAGGTAAGTATAAGGTTATAAACCGCTATATATTTTTATCCGGAGTATTACGCTTTAAAACTATAATAATAAGTATTAAAACTTTTTTATAAATTAATAAGTATAAATATTTATTATTACACGAGGATTTAAATTTTTTTACGCGGCTATAAAAGTTATTTTACTAATAAAAATATAAATATAAAGCTTTTTTTTTTATGTATATATTAAATAGCGATTATATATAAAAAATAAACTAGTATATTTTTTAATAATAATTTTTTAAAATATATTTAAAAGATTTATTTTTTTAAATTTAAATAACTAAAAAGGTTTTTTAATATAATTATATATATATAAAATTTATTAAATTAAAGTTAATCCGCTTTATTTTATATAAAAATTAGTTAAAACTTATTTATTTATAATATCTTTTATTATACGGGTTAAAAATTATTACCTTAGTTTTAGTAATATAAATACTAAAAAATCCTTAAAAAAAGCTTTATAATAATAAATATATTGTTTTTAAAAGCTACTTTTAAAACAAGCTTTAATTATATAAATATATAATATTTATATATAATATATATATATAGCTTTTTAAACGTTACTTAAATTAACAAACTAGCTATATATAAAGTATATTTTCGTCCATAAAACTATTTTATTTTATATAATATATAATAGTTTAAATCTAGTAGTTTTATATAATAGTTTAAATTTAAATTAAAAATAATAGTTTATATACAATGGTTTTATTTAATAGTTTTATATAATAGTTTAAATTTAACGGTTTTATATAATAGTTTAAATTTAATAGTTTAACTTAATAGTTTAAGTCTGGTAGTTTTACGTAGTACTTTTATATAATAGTTTATATTTAGTAGTTTAACCTAGTGGTTTAAATCTAATAGTTTTATATAGTAGTTTTATATAATAGTTTATACGTAGTAGTTTATATATAATAGTTTAAACTAGTAGTTCAAACTAATAAGTTAAGTTTAGTAGTTTTATACAGTAGTTTAAATCTAGTAGTTTATATTTAATAGTTTAACCTAGTAGTTTAAGTTTAGTAGTTCTACGTAGTAGTTTTATATAATAGTTCTACGTAGTAGTTTTATATAATAGTTTATATTTATTAACAGTTTAAATTAATAGTTTAAACTAGTGGTTCAAGTTTAGTTATTTTATATAGTAGTTTATATATAATAATTTAAAAATAGTAAGGTTGCTAACTATTTAATTTATAATTTTTAAACATTTGGTTTATAGTAGTTATTAATAAATAGCGCGCTATATCGGCCTTAAATACTAAAAGCTTAGCAGCAAGTAGCTATTTTATATAGTAAAACTTAAATTTATAGCTAAATTTAAAAAAATATAATAATTAATAAAAAACATATTTACAAACATTTTATTTTAATAATATATTTTATATAATATTAAATATAACAAAGCTGTTATTAATATAGTTTATATAGCACTTTATTATAAATATATATAAATTAATAAATAGTATATTTATACCGAGTATATATAAAATATATAAAATAAAAAATAATATAATAATTATATTAATATAATAAATATAAAATTTATAAAGCGTAGCAGGTAGATTTATAAATAACTATATTTAAAATAAACGTATAAAACAACCGCTCGTAGATAATGTTATAATAGTTTTTTTTAAAAAAATATTTATAGCTTATAATAAACAAACTATTTTATTAAAAAAATATTAATATTTATAAAATTAATAGCTATAGCTTTAATATAATTAAACAAGTTTTTACTAAAGGAGTTTTTTAATAAAATATTTTTAAAATTATTATTTAATATAATATACTATAAAATTAATTTTAAAAGTTATAAAAGCTTTTATGTTAGTTTTTATTAATAAACCCGCTAATTAATAAAAATATACCGGGTATATTTTTTTATAAAGCTATATTATTTTAATAGGATTTTATAAAAAATTTAATCCTTTAACGTGTTTTATTAAAAATAATAATAGCTAATAAAAATAAACTAAATTTTTTAAAACAGTATATATATTATAATATAAAATAAAAGCTTATATAAGTATTAAATAAACTCTTAAGCTAAATATTAAATATAACTAAAAATTATAATATAAAGTTTATTATATTTTATATTTAATAAAATTAAAAAAATATAATTAATATTTTAATTTATTAGTTTTTAATTAAAAACTTTAATAAAAACGTAAATAATAAAATAATTATTTACTTAGCTTATAAGTTTTATTAAAAATTATTTTTGTTTTTTTTAAAAGCTAAATTAAAAAACTAGCTTAATATAGCTAGCTATAATAGTAAAACAGTACTTTATATTATAATAAAATATTAAAACAAAACAATATATATAGCTTTACTTTAAGCCGGTATAAATAATTATATTTAAAATAAAAATAATAAATTTCTTATTTATTTTACTATAAAGCAAAAATATCGTATAATTATTAGCTTATTTTTAAAAAATTTAATAAAAAATATAAACTTGTTTAAAATTAATAATAAAAAATAAAATATTTTATACTATTTTATAATATAATATTTTAATTCTTTTATTTACTAATATTTCTCTAGCTTTTAACCCTAAGTTAATATTTAAAATAATAAAAAAGAATTTTTAATATATTTTATTTATATTTTTAGTAATAACTATACGTTTTTAGTTTTTATAAATATTAATATAAACTTAAACTTAAAAAATAGCTTATTTTTTATATTATTATATTATATACTTAAAATAAGGTTAATTATATACGTATAAACTTTAGTTAAATATAGTATTTAATATAACCTTATAAATATATTTAATAAAAACGTTATTTTTTTAATTATATTAAATAAAAATAATTATATTATTAAATATATAATAAAACTTTTTAAGTTTAAGTTAACTAGCGGAAAAATTAAACGCTACGCTAATTATATTAACCGGTTTAAACGCTCGGCTTTTTACTACTTTTATTATTAGCTAAACCGTTTAAAGCTTAAAGATAATAACACTAGTAATATTATTTTAAAAAAGCTTAAAAAAAAATAAAAAAATAAATAGAGCAAAATCTACGTGCTGTTTTTTATAAAGTAATTAATTAAAACTTTTATAACCCTTGGGGCTAATATAACATAAACAGCTGCGATTTTTATAGCTATATTTCGTTTTATTCTACAGCTATAATAAAAAACCTTGCTATAACGCAGGCCTTATTATAAATATTAAATATCTATTTATTTATAAAAAATAAAAAAAGTTTTACTTTTTTAAACTAAATATTAATAAATAGCTATAATATTATAGCTAACGTTATAGTAAAACAAGCTAGGATATATATAATTAATTAGCAAACAAAACTCCGTTTTTTATATTAGCCCTAATAGTCCGGTTTTAAAAATAATAAATAAAATAATAAATATAAATAAGCTTTATTAACTATTAAAATAATATAAATACTAAAAATAAGTGTTATAGCCTAAGCGCTATATATAGCTAGGTGTATAATAGGTGGTTAATATATAAATATACTTACTGCTTATTTTTTTAAATAAAAATTACGTATTATATAAGTTTTTAACAAAAAAAGTACAACTAAATAAAACAAAGGTTTTTTTAGCTTAAAGTTTTAGCTAAAAAATTCTCGGTTGTTTATATTAAAATTAACTACTAAACTAAATAACTAAAAAATTAGCTATAATTATTTATTATTTAATACTTTAATAACTGTTTATATTTAATATATTTTTTTTAATTATTATAATATTATAATATTAAAATAATTAAAATAATTAACTAGTTATTTTTTTTAAAAACTTTTAAAAGTTTAAACTTTATATATTATAATATTTTAAAAAAATGCTTTAGCTTATATTTAAATAAATAGTTTTTTAATTTTTAATTTTTAATAATAAGTTTAAAGCTTTATTAAAGCTATTTAAAAGGATTAATTAGTTTATTTAAATAATAAAACTTTTAATTATTAAAATTAAATAATTTTAATTAATTATATTAATTAAAAGCTTTTTTAACCTAGAGGTAAAAAAGCTTAAGTTTTTAAAACCTTTTATTTAATTATTATAGCTTAAACGTTATATATAGCTAAGTGTATAGCTAGTGCAGCTAATGGTTTATGTAAAGGTTAAAGTATTTACTAGCTAGTATTTATTAAATTTAAAGGGTTAAAATAATAGCTTATATAGTATAAATTACTTATATATATTTATTTAATATAAGATAAAAGAATTTTTATAATATAATAAAATATATTAATTAATTACTTATAATATTTAATTAAAATTGTTTAATTTTAATAATTAAAAGTTTTATACGTGTTAATTTTATTTTTAAGGCTAAAATAAGCAATTAATTAAATAATAATAATATTATTAATAAATATAAAAATTACGCTAGTTAAGTTAAATAATTATATATTTTAAAATAAAAAATTTATAGCTAAAGCTGTTTTTTTAAACTTTTAAAAATATTTATAATTTATAAATAAATTTTTATAACTATAATTAACGTAGTTTATAAGCGAGTTATATATATAAACAAGTCGCGCATTTTTTTTATTAACACGTATATTTTATTTTTATTAAGTAATAATTTTATAATAATATAATATTTATTTAAATAAAAAAAGCTAATTTAATTCTTATTATTAAAACTATTTAATTAGCTAAAAAAATTAATATTTAATATATTTTTAAAATTTATAACGTTCTTGCTATTATAATATATAATAAAATAAACGGACGTACTATATATAATAAAACCCGCGCTAATATATATAAACTTAATTTAATTAAAAAAAATACTTTTTTTAAATATATTTTTAATTTAAATAAACAAGGATATTCTTTTACTTACGCTATTATAAAAAATATAGCTAATTTTTTTTATAACTTATATAGTACACCCCTAGTTAGCAAATAATAAGCTTATAACTTTATTAATTATTATAAAAAATTTAAAACGTGGTTTATATGTACTTATAATTATTAAAAAATATTATATAAAAATCTAAAAATTATTAAAGTATAGTTTAAACGTTATATATATATAAAAATATAATATAATATTTATAATAATAATATTTAAAACTTTAATAAAACTAGG
>MU619975.1:0-24653 GCA_025201785.1 Xylaria longipes
TATATATAAATAAATTTAACTTTATTTAAGCTAATTATATTATTATTAATATATAATTTATTTTTAAATAAAAATAACTATATATTAAATTTAATTAAACAAATAAAAAAAACTTTAAATAAAATAATTTAAAGCTTTTATATAAATATAATAATAATATAACTATTTAAAATAGTTTAAAATTAAACGATTTTATTTATATAGTTTTAATAAATTAAAATAATTTTAGTTATAAATTAATTTAAAAAACTATTTTTAATATTTTAAATAATTATTTAAATAAAATTTTAAATATATTAAACAATAAATTTAATTTATAATTAAACTATTAAAAAAAATATAATTATAAATTAAAAAAAATTAATTTTTAATATAAAATAAAATATTTTATATTTTTAAATATAAAAATAAAAATAATAAATTAAATTAAAAATAAATAAAAAACTATAAAAATAAATTTAAATAAAAATTTAAATAAATTATTTATAAAAATTAAAAAAATATATTTATAAGTTTAAAATATATATAATTTATATAAAAATTATATTATAAAGTATTTTTAAAAAATAAATAAATTAATTAATTAAAAAATTAATTATAAATAAAAAACTATAAAAGCTTTAAAATAAAAAATAAAAATAGCTATATAAAGTAGCTATTATATAAACTTTTATAAAATCGCTTATAAGCTTTTAAAAACTATAATTAATTATTTATATATAAATATATAAATAAATTAGCTTTAAGTATTTTATTTTATTAATAAAGAATTTAAAAAAAAAAAAAAATATAATAAATTAATTATTAATAACGTTTAAAAAAACTTATAATTATTATAAAAATATATTTATAGTTTTATATAATAAAATCTAAATATATATATTAATTATAAGCTAAAAAAAAATTTAACTTTAAAAGCTTTAATCTTTAATAATAAACTATTAAAATAATTTATATTTAAGTATATATATAAATAAGCTATAATATTAACTATAACCTAGCTATATATATTATATTTATATATATAAGCTAACTATTTATTATTAAAGCTGTTAGCTATAACTAGTTATTATTTTATTATTTTTTTTTAAATAACTTTATTATATATATTAAAAAAATCTTTAATTAAATATATTATCCGCGAAAAATATATTATTAGCTATTTTAAAGTTATTATTATTTTTAAATTATAAAACATAATATTAAGTTTATTTAAAGTATTTAAATAATTAATCCGTTAACTTATAATATTTAAATCCTAGGTTTAAAAAAATTTATAAAAGTTTTTAAATATTAAAAGCTATATTAAGCTAAATAATTATAGCTGTATATATAATTAATTTTATTTTCTTTTAATAAAAATATTTTTTTTAGCTTAAAATTTTTTTTTATATATAAAGTTTAAAATAACTAAGTTTAAAATATTATTAATAAAAATTCACTTTTAAAATAAGTTTTAAAGCTATTAAAACTAGTTTATTTTTATATATATAAAAAGTATTTTTATAAATAAAAATTTTTTTTTAATATAAATTAATTATATTAATATTATATATAATAAAAAATTAATTTTAAATATAAATATTTATATTATTTAACTTATAAATTAAAATAAAGCTGTTTTTTATATATATAACGTTTTTTTATAGCTAATTATAAATTATTAAACTTATTAATATTATTAAAATTATTAAATTTTTTAATAAATAAATATTTTTTATTTTTAATTAAGTTTTTATAATAAAAAAAGTTTATATTAATATATATTTTAATTAATTATACTACTTAAACTATATTTTAGCTTTTTTTTTTAAGTTTAATTTATTATTTTTTTAAAGCGTTTATTTAATTTTATTTTTATTTATATTAACTTTATATTAATTTAGCTTAAAAAAATTTATTTAAAAAGTTTTTTAAAAAAAGATTTAATAATTAAAAGTTAAATAAAAGCTATTATAGCTTTTATAAACTTAAGCTTTTAATTTATAAACGTTTAAATTATAAAGTGGTTTTTTTTTAATTATTTTTATTTCTTTTATATTTTTAGCTTTTATTATTTATATTTTTTGCTTTAAAAAATAATTAATTATTTATATTTATAAATATTAAATTTATTTTATTAAATATATTTTTTATATTATTAAAACTTTACTTATTAAATTAAACAGTTTTAAAAGTATTTTTATTTATTTTTATAATTAATTAATAAATAATTATGTTTTAGCTAGCTTTATATTATAAATTAGTTTTAATTTTTTAATAAGTTAATATATTTATAAAAATAATTGTTTAATAAATTATTTTAAAAATTATAATTTATATTTTAAAAACCTTTTTTTACTAAATTTTAAAATTTATAATTAAATAGTTTATATTATTTAATTTTATAACTTTATAGTTAAAAACTATTAAAACTATTACTTTTTATTTTATAGTTTATGTTTAATATTATTAATATTATAATTATTAATATAAAACTAGTTATATAAAGTAAAGCTTAAGTTATAATAAGCGGAAATATTATTTATAAAAATTATAAATTATTTTATTAATAAAAATAACATAAATAAAAACCTATTAATTAATTAAGTTTAACGTTAATATAAAAGCTATAGCTTATTTTATATATTTTTTTAAAAGTTTAAAAGATAACAACTTTTATTTAAAAATATAATAAAATATAATAAAATATAATATTATAAATAATTTATATTAAATATATTATTAAATAAAATATTAAATTATATTTTTATAAGCTTAATATTTTAATACTTATAATTATTATAACTTAATCTTTTAAGCTAAAAGCTATAGCTTTTATTTTTTTATTAACTTTTAACAATATTTTTAAAGTTTAGCTTTTATTTTTTTTATATAGTTTTATTTATATATTTATTAAAATAAATAGTTTTATAAAGTTATTTTTAAAGTTTATTTTTAATTTTATATAAATCTTTTAAACATTAAAAATATTTTTAAAAAAAATAACAATTATACTTTTAATTTATTAAAGCTTATAAAAATTTAATTTTTAATTTATCTTTATTAAAAAATTTTTTTTTAAAAGGGTTTTTTTAAATTTTTTTTATTATATAATAAATTTTTTTTTTAAAATAAATAAATTTTATTATAATAGTTTATTATTTTATAAAACTTTTAAAATATTTATAAGTTTTATATTAATTAAGCTTAATATTTTTATTTATTTATAAAGTTTTAAATTTTTAATTTATATAGTTTTATTAATTAGTTATATTTAAATTATTTTTTATTATTATGTTTTTTACTTAGTTTAAATAATTTAACCTAGTTAGCTATATAAGTTTTTATAATTTTATAATAAACTATATATTTTAGCTTTTTTTTTATTTTATTTTTAAAATAAAAAATATAAATATAATAAACTTTTATATTATTATAATTAAACTTATTATAATATTATTTATAGTTTTTATAAAAAAATATTATATTTAAATATTAATTTAAAGTTTTTTTTTAAATAAACATAATATTTTTAAATATATCTTTAGCTTATATTTAATATTTATTAGTTAAAGCTGTTAAAAATATTAATTCTTTAATTTTTTAGCTAATATTTATTATTTTTTTAATTTATTATTTTATATTTTAATTTAAACTAGCTGCTATAAAAGTTAATTTTAAGTTTTTAAATCTTTTTTTTATTTTAAACTTAATAAGTTTATTTATTAGTTTATTATTTTTAATATTATAATACTTTAAACGTTAATATATATTAACGTTATATTATTTTATTAGTCCGTAAATTTTTATAAAAACTTATTATAATATTATTAAAATGTTTTTTTAAACACTTTATATTACTACTATATTATTTATATAAAATATAAAAATAATATTAATAAAATATTATTATGTTATTTTTAAAATTTTTTTAATAGCTTTAAGTATTTTTATATTAAATATTACTTTATAAAAATTTAAGCTTTTATAACTTTTTATAATTAATATTTAGCTTTTATAAAAAATATATTTATAGCTTAAGCTGTTTTTTATTTTTAAGCTGTTTTAAAAAAACAGTTATATTAAATATTAATTAATTTATAAACTATTTTTTAAATATTTTTACTATTATTTTTTTATTAAGTTTTTTAATAAAATTAGCTTATAATTTTTTAAAAAATTTAAAAAAATAAAATATTATTTTTTAAATATTAAATATAAACGTTATTAATATTTAAAAAATAATATATACCTGTTATTATTATATAGCTTTTTTACTTTATTATATTTTTTTAAATATTAATTTTAACGTTAATAAATAAATTTTATAAATTATTTTAATTTTAAAAGCTTATTTATATTTAGCTTGTTTTAAAGCTATATTTATAGTTAAAATTTTATTTATTATAAATAAAATATATTTTAAAAACGTTTTTTAAATAAATAAAACTTTTTAAGCTATTTTAAATAATATTTATTAAATTATTTAAATATAACTTTTAAGTTTTATATTTATTTTTTATTATTTATTATTTATAGTTTTATTTAATAATTTTGCTTATTTTTTATACTAAGCTTTATATTTATATAATAATAAAAATAATAATATAATATTAATTATTTTTTAAAACTTTATAGTTAAAAGTTTTTTTTTACTATTAAAATAACCTTAATATAATTAGTTATTTTTATTTTTTTAACCGCTTTTTTCTTATATATTTTTAAAATTTTAACTTTTTATTTAAATAAATATTTAGTTATTAAAATATTAAAGTTTTTTATAATTTTATAAAATTAATTATAAATATTAATATAATTTTTATGTTGTTTTTTAAATTAATAATAAAATTAATTTTATTTTAATTTTTAATAAAATAAATAGTTTTTATTTTTTTTAGTATAAACGTTATATTATTAATTTATTTATATTTTATAATTTTATTAATTTATTTTTTTATTTTTTAAATACTTTATTTTAAAATATATATTAAAATAAAAACTATTATACTATTAATATATTTTTATTTATTAAAATTACTACTTATTAGCTTATATAAATAAAATATATAAAATATTAATTATATTAAAAAAATTTATAATATATTATAAATAGCGTTTTTTAAGTTTATTAATATGTTTTTAAAATATATTATAATTATTTTTTTTTATTAAAAAACTTTTTATTAGTTTAATAATTAAAACTAAATAGTTTTATTTAGCTATTTTATATAAAAACTTGTTAAAAAGCTAAAATAAAATATAAACTAAGTTATAATAAAATATATAAATAAATAAATAAAAAGAAAATATAAATTTTTATAGTTATATTAAATAAAATATATTATAACTTTTTTTATAATAAAAATATTTTATTATAAAAACGTTAATAATATTTTTAAAAAAAATACGGTTTAACGTTAACTTAATTAAATATATTTTTATAATTATAAAAATTTTGTTTTTTATATTTTATATTATTTATTTTAGCTTATTTTTTAATTTTAATAAAACTATATATTAAAAAAAAATTTTAAATTATAAACTATTTATATTATATTAAACTTTTAAATTGCTTAATTTATTATATATATAATTATAAAATAATTATTATTTATTTTTTAATATATTTTTAATTTTTTTTTTAATTATAACGTTTAATATTAAATTATAGTTTTAAATAACTATTACTTTATTATTTATAAAATTTAATAAAATAAAAACTATAAAATAATATTAAAGCTTGTTTATTTATTTATTATTTATTATTAACTTTATATAAATATTAAAAAAAATAAGCTAGGTTTTTTTTTAATTTTTGTTTTTAGTATAAAATTAGCTTAATATATTTTAATATTATATATTTAATATTTTATATACAGCTTATAACATTTTATTTAATTTATTAATAAATAAAACTGTTTAAAAGTATATATAAAATATGCTAAAGCTATTTATATTATTATATATTTTAAAATAATCCGTTATTTAGCTTTTAAATAAAAAGAAATTTAATATAATATTATTAGCTATATTATTAAGTTTTATTATAAAATAAAAGTTAAAACTTAATATATGAAAATAGCTATTAATAATAATGTTTATTTAAGATTAAAACGTTTATTTTTCGGGGTATTATTAATTAAACTTTATAAAATATAAAAAACAAAAAACAAAAAAATAGTTATAATTATATTAATAATATATAAATAATATTTTTATAGTATTTATTTATTAAAATAGTTTTATTTATAAAATAAAATAAATAATGTTAATAAGTATAAATATTTATTTTTTAAGCAAAGTTAGTTAAGCTTTTATTAAAAATTTAAAAAAAAAAAAAAAAAAAGCTAAAATTAAGTTAATATTAAAATATAATATATAATTTAAATTATTTATTAAATAAAAAGTGTTATATTTAATAAATGTTAATATTATATATTAATATTATATATTAATATTATATATTAATATTATTAAACTATTAAATAAAAAAGTTAAAAATTAAATAAAAACTTTATATATTAAAAATAATATTTATTTTTAATAAATACATTAATTAAATAATAAATAAACTAAAACTATTTGCTTTAATATTATTTAATTAATAAAATCATAGCAATAAAATATATAATAACTAGTAAAATATAAAATAAAAAAATAATAAGTTAAAATAATAATAAAATATTATAATATAAAAATAATAAATAAATTTTATAAAAAATAAAAAATATTAAAATAATAAAAGTTAATATTATATTTAAAAAATAAACAAGCTTGCTTAGTAATAAATAAATAAAAAAATAAAAAAATATTTAAATAAATATATTTAAAATATTATATTATATATAGTATTTATTTAAGCTTATAAGTAAACTTATTAATATAAATAAAAATGAAAATAGCTAAACAAAAATAAAAACAAGCGTACGTTAAAAAAGCTATTAATTATTATTAGTTATAAATTAAACTATAAAATAAATATATATAAATAATTTATTTATTAATATAAATAAAAATATAAAAAAAATATATTTATTAATATTTAAATATTTAATAAGCGTATATAAATATTATATAAAGAATATAAACGTAAATAAAATATTAATATTAATAAATACTTTATAATTACTTAAGTTAATAAATTATAATATTATAATAAAACCTGCTTTAAATAAATACCACTATATTTTTTCCGTTAATATTTTTTTTAAAGTTATTTAAAAAAGCTAGTATATTTATAATAATATTTAATAATATTATAACGTTAGCTTCCCGCTTAATTAATAGTAAAAAAATCTTTATTTATTAATTTAATTTAAATATAGCTATTATTATAATTATTTAATATTATAAATTAATAGTATATAAAAAATACTTCGGGCGTTTACTTTTAATACTAGCTAGGCTATATTTATATTATTTTATATAATTAATATAAACAATAACCTTATAAAGTAGTTATTTAATAATAAAAATATTTTTTTTTTTAAATCCTTTTTATTTATTACTTTAAAAACAAAATATTTAAGCTTTATTGGTTTTATTTTTATATAAATCTTTTTTTAATATTATATATTTAATTATTATGAATATATTTTAAAACTATAACTAATATATTAATATTATATACTTTTAACGTTAAAGCTTTATTATATTTATTATTAGCTATAAATATTAAAATAATAATAATAAATATTAATATAAATTTAGCTTTTTAACCGCTTTATTAATTTTTTATTATTATTAACGTGTTTATAATATTATTAAATATAAAAATATTATATATATTAAATATAAAATATTAAAAATAATATATATAAAAACTTTTAATAAGCTAACGTTAAAAATAAATATATTATATATATTAAATAATTTAATTATATTTAACGTATAACCTTATAAATTATTTCTGCTTACGTTAAATATAGCTATTAAAGCTTTATATATTATTATTATTATTATTATAACCTAGCGTTTTTAATTTAAAATTATAAATAAAAGTTTTAAAACTACCCGAAAACTATATTAATATATAATTATTTAAGCCGTAAACTATTTTATTATTATTATAAAAATTAACTATTTTTAATTTATTTATTTATATAAACGTTTATTTGTTATTGTTTTTTTGTTTTAAACGGTTGTTTAACTTTTAGCTTTTTTTAATAATATTTTTTAAGCTAGTCTTTAAATTAATAATATAATAATAATAATAGTATAACTTTTATTATTATAATTAAAAGCTTGTTATTTTTAAAGTTTTGCTAGCATATTATTTAATTTAAAACGTTTATTTTTATAATTTTTAATTTTATAGCTATTAAAATTATTTTTTATTATAAAAACTATTTTAAAAATATTAATAACTTTACTTTTTATATATAATTTAAAGCGCGCGTAAATATTTATAATATTTTTAACCCGGCTTAAAAAACTTTTTTAGCTTTTTTTATAAATAATAATAGTTTAGCTATTAATTTATTTTATTTAAATATTTACTAGGGTAATAAAATTTTTTTTTATTAAATAAAGTTTTATTATTAAATTTATTAAATTTAAATTTAGTTTTAATAAAATAATATAAAAGCAGCTAAGTTAAAGCTTATTTACTTAAGCTTTTTATATAAACAGTTAAATATAACTGTTTATTTTTATATATATAATTAATTAACTTTTATAAAAAATATATTAAAAAAAAAAAAGTTATAATTTAGCTAAAGTTATATAAATAATATAAATATAATATTTACTTACTTTATATATAAATAAAGCTATAATAGTTAAAAATATTATATAATTAATATAAATAAAATAGCTATTATTTATTTATATAAATAAATAAAAAATATTTAGTTAAAAAAAACGTAAAAAAATAAAAGTTTAAAATATATTTTTTTAATACTTATATATTATATAAATTTATTTAATTTTACTTATTTTTTTTAAATATTTATTTCTTTATTAAAATTTTTTTTTTAAATATAAATTTATTTTAGCTATTAAACAACTTAATATTTATTAAGCTTTTATTTTTTATATATAATATTAAAGTTTTATATAATAATAATATTTAATATATTAAAAATAAAACAAAATAAACCTTAGTAAACTTTTTTTATTAAAGTTTTAAGTTAATTAGTTAAAAATTTTTAAAATAATTTTATTAGCTTATATTTTTAACGTTTATTTTAAAATATATTTATTACTTTATGTTTTAATTTATATTAATAAAATATATTAACTATTAATATAAATATTTTTTATTTTTTTAATTATTTTAAACAATATTTATACTTTATTTAAAAATATACTAGCTATACTTATACGCGTATACTATAGCTATATTTATTATAATTATAAACTTGTTTATATAAATAAACACGTTATATAAAAAGTAATTATATAGTAAAAAAACTTAATTTAAACAGCTTAATAAAAAAAGCTTTAAAATAAACGTTAAAAAATTTTATAGTTATAATTTTAACTATATAATAAATATATTAATATAAAAAATTATATATTTATTTAATAAAATAAATATAGTTATTATTAATAAGCTAATTATAATTTATAGTATATAGTTAATAATAATTATTATTTATTTATTAAATTTTTTTTTTTTTTTTTTTATATAAAGTTAAATAAATTTATAATTAAAAAAACCATTTTATTTTTTTTATTAATAACTAAGCTAACTTTAAAAAAATAAATAAAAATAATAACGTTATTATATAGTTTTATATAATTTTATATTAATAGCTGCTACTTTTTTTAATAATAATTTTATTTTTAATAATAAACTTATATTATAATAATATTTATTAATATATTATTTATAAAAATCCTAGTTTTTATTATAAGTAATTATTTTAACTTAAAATCTTTACTTTAATTATACCTTGTTTTTAAGCTATATTAAAATATTTTTAAATATAATAAAAATAATATAATAAAATAAAATATATATATTTTAATTTACTATAGCTTTTTTAAAATAATTATTATAGCTGCTATTATTAAAAATATAAATAATATAAACTATAATATTATTTAAATTTTTATTAATATATATATTAATTAATTTAAATAGTTATTATAATATTATAATATATAATTAATAGTTAAAATATATTATATAAATAATAATATTTTATAATATATATAATTTAAAAATTTCTTTAAGCCCGGCTTTATATTATTAAACTTTAAAAAAATAACCTTTTATTTAAAAAAATATAAAAGTTAATAAAAACCTTTTTTATTTATAATATTATATTAAACTTATTTTAATATAGTTTTAGCTTTTTTTTTTAACTTTTTTTTTTAAACCTTTATTTTTAAGCTTTAATTATATATTTTAAAACTAAATATTTAAATAAAACGTTATATATATTAAAAATCTTTATTAGTTAATATATTAATAATTATTAAATATTTTATATATAAATAAAAATAATTAACCTTTTTTTTTTTTTTTTAATGTTTTTTTTTATTAATTTTAATTTTTTACTTTTTATAATAATATAAAATTAATAACTATTAACTTTACTATAACTTTATTTAATGTTAACTTGTTATTATTATTTAGTTTATTTTTAAATAAATAATAAATAATATTTTTTAGCTTAAAATAATAACTAATATAAAGTTATTTAGCTATAAATTTAAAATAATATTTAATTATATTATAAAAATAATCGCACGCTTATATATAAATAATTAGCTTTAACTAGCGCATAATATAAATAATATGTTTAAATTATAAAGGTTTTATTTTATTAATTAAATAACAGGTTAATATTTTATTTTAATAATAAGCTTATTTTATAAAAATAATACTAGTTTAAAGTAATTTTATTATAAAATAAAACAAGTAATTAAAAAAATATAAATATTTTATAAAATTTTATAATTAGCTTATATTTATAATAATGTTAATAATAATATTAAAAAAGCTAATATTAATTTATATTTATTAATAAAAACTATTTATTATATATATTAGCTTAAATTAAGCTTAAAAACTTTAAAAATTAAATTTATTTATTAAACTTAAATAAATTATTATTATAAAATATAATTTATAAAGTATATTTTATTTAATCTTTTTAAAATAATATATAAAAATTATATATAAATAATATATAGCTAGCAAACTTTAAACCTAAAAAAAAAAAAGGATATATTTAATAAAATAATTAAAATTATAGTATTTTTAACTTAAAATAATACGTTTTATAATAAAATTATAGTTTATAAATAATTTAAACTATAATTATATAATAATTATAAATATTATTTATTAATATATAAATAAATAAAGTTTATAATAAAAACTAATTATAATATTTAAACTTAACTAATTATTATAAATATTATAAAAGTTTAAAAGTTTTTATTTATTTATATAATATAATAATATAATAATATATAAATTTAAATGGTTAAAAATAAAATTTTTAAATAAAAAAATATATAATAAGCTATAAAATACTTAATAAGCTTGTTTATAAAAAGTATTAAATAATAACTTTAAAAAATAAAATTTAGTTTAATTTTAAATAAATTATATAAATTTATAATAAATAAATAAAAAGTTTAATTTATTAATATAATAAAATTATTTATTAATGTTTAGTTTTTTAATTTTAATGTTAAAATATATATTAATTTAGTTTTTAATTTAAATAAAATAAATAAATAAATAAAAAAAATATTAATTTTAAAAACTTTAAATATAAGTATAAGTTCATATTTTTTAATAAATTTTAAGGCTAGTTTTTAAATATAAACGGGGTTTTTATTCGCGTTAAAATTTTTAATTATAAAAATATTACTATTAATATTAAAATTAGCTATTGTATTTTAAAGCTATAATAATTTTAAAATTAAAAAAACTTTTTTATTATTATTTATAAGTTAAATAAATATTTATATAAATTAAAAAATATTATTAATAATAATTAAAAATATTATAAATTTATAAATAAAATTTAATCTTTTAATTAATTTAAATAAAAATAATTTTTTAATATTTAATATATATAATTTTATATATTAAAATTTTAATTAATTTATAAAAAACGGATAAATAATAGTTATATTATTATTTTAAATTTTTTATATTATATTTTAATAAATTTAATATTTAAATTTTATTAAATTTTATTTTAATATATTTAATAATAAAAATAATTTAATATATTTAAATTAGCAAAATAATAATTATAAATTTAAATATTATAAAATAAACTTTTTTATTTTAATATATTATTTAATAGTTTATTTTATTTTTATTTTTATTTTTATTAATAAATATTTTATATTATAAATAAAATCTAAACTTATTTATATAAAGTTTACTAATAATAATTTAAACTTAAATTTATTTAAAAACTTAATATAATTATAAAATCTTTTGTTTTTTTAGCTTTTAATTTTAATTATTAGTTTAAAAAATTAATTAAAGTTTTTAAAGTTTTAAAGTTTTCTTTTTATTTAAATTTTTTACTTGTTTTACTTTTAGCTTTATTATTTATAAATAATAATATAAAAATAGTTATATTTTTTTTTAAAAGGTTTGTTTATAACGTTAGCTAATATTAACTATAAAATAAAAATTTAAATATTTAAATTTTTATATATATTATTTTTTTATATATATAATTTTATTAAAAATAATAATATTATATAAAATAATATTAAGTTTATTTATAAAGTAATAATTAAATAATATTTTATTATTATTTTTTAAAAATTATTTATAATATAATTAAATAAATTTAAACTATATTTCATTTTATTAAAGCTTAAAATTTTAAAGTTTTAATATAAAAACTATTATAGCTTTAAAATATACTTGTTTTTATTAAGCTAGCTATTTATTTTAAAGTATTTTATATTTAAGTTAAATATAAGTTTTATTTTTATATTTAAAATATATATATTTTTTTTTTATTTTAAAACTTTATTTTTATTAATTAATAAATATTTAAATATTTTTTTTATAAATAATTAAATAATAAATTAAAAAATAAAATAGTTATTATAAAACAAGTTAAAATAATTATATTTTAATATAGCTAGTATAAATTAATTAATATTTAAATAAAAGTTAAAGTTTTAATAAACTATTAAAAGGTTTTAATATTTAACTAAATAATTATTAATATAATATTTAATTTTAAGTATAAAAGAGTTACTTTAAAAGTTAACATTAATAAGCAAGGTATAAAAAATAAAAAAATATATATTATATTTATAAAAAGATTTAATAAAAAATAATATTATAACGTGGTTTATATACAAGCGGATTATATAAGCGAGCAGATTAAAATTTTACTATATAAAAAAAGTCCGTGCGTACCTTACCAAGTACTATAAATAAAATAGGTATAAAATTAAAAAAAATACCGTTAAATAGCCCGTTTTATAAAAAATTTATATTTAGTTTTAAATCTTTAATTAAATATTTATTGGTTAAGTTATTATATAAAATATACCTTGTATAAAAAATACCTTTATAATTTTATATATAAAGGTGCGACTTTATTATATTTAATATAAAAAATAAAAAATAAATTAGATTTATATTTTTTAAATAATTAAAGCTTAAAGAATTAAACCCGTTTATTTTTACGATTTTTTTAAAATTATTTTTTAGGGGTTAAAAAAAAAGGTATATAAATATTTTATCTTATATTTTATACCCTAGTTAAATAAATAAAGGAAATTCGGAAAAATCTCGGACCTTTCTTTTTATAGCTATAAATAAGTAAATATATTAAATATATTTTCTTTTATTTTTATACTATTTTTTAATATATATTAATGATTTTTATAAATAATAAACAAGGGTATATTTTTATAATTTTTTACTTAAAGTTTATTTTTTAAATAACTTTATTAATAAACGTTTAATTAAAGATTTAAAACTAGATATAAATTCCTTTCAAAAAAGGCTATTTAACGGCATTTTTTTTTTAATTTTATACTTATTTTATTTATAATATTTAGTAGGGTACGCATGGACTTTTTTTATATAGTAAAATTTTAATCCGCTTGTTTATATAATCCGCTTATATATAAACCACGTTAAAGTATTATTTAAAATTAATAATAATATTTTTTATTAATAAATTTTTATTTTTTTATAAAACTATATAAATATTTTTAAATTTAATTTAATTAACTTTAATTTTTTTTATTTTAACTTTATTATTAAAAATATATTAAAAGTTTAAAATAATATTATAATATTATTTATTAAATTATATTTATAATATTTAATAAAGCTTTAATATTTAATTTATATTTTATATAAATAAATATTAAAAATATTAATATATAATATAATATAAATTAGTTTATTTTTTATATATAACGTTTAAGCTTAATAAAATATAATTAAACGCGATAAAATTAAATTAAACTTATTTTAACAGCTATTAACTATTAATAATATTTTTTTTTAAATATTATTTTATTATAAATAATATATTTAAGTTTAAGTTTTTAAGTTTAATTTTAAATTATTAAGCTTAATTTTAAGTTTTTAAATTTAATTTATTTTTATTTAATACTATATAATATTTACGTTTTACTTTAAGCTATTTTATATTAAACTTATTTAAACTTATTATAGCTTAAGTTAACTTAACTTTAAAAGCTATTATATTTTAATAGCTATTATTATAACTTACTTGCCCCGGCTTTACTTTAAGTCCGCTAAGCTTACCGCGTTTAAGTTAATACGCCCTTAGGTTATTATTATCGCTTTTAACTACCCTTGTTATACCTTTAAATTAGCTAAAACTATTATATTAAAATTAATTAATATTTAAATTATTATAATTAAGTTTAATTAAATTTATTTAAGTTTAAGTTTATTAAATATTATTTTTATTGTTTTAAAAAACTTTATTTAAACAACTTTTTTATTTATTTTTTAAAAGAAATTAAACATAAAAAAATAATAATATTATTATTTATTTTATTAAATAACTAAAGTTTTAAGCAAAGATTTATAATTTTTTTAATAATTAATATAAAAAATAACAAAAAAATATTTAAACTTTAAAAAAAATATTATCCTGTTATTTTTTATTTAATTTTTTTATTAAATCTTTTTTTAAATATTTTATTCTTTTTTATTTTCTTTTTAATTATTAAAACTATTTTTAAATATTTTTTTTTTATTAAACTTTCAAAGTTTTATTTTTTTAAAATATTTTTTAATATTTTTTAAAAAAACTATTTAATTATTAATAAATTTAATTATTTATTTTAATTTATTTTTTATTTAATTATTTATTTTAATTTATTTTTTATTTAATTATTTAAATATTTATTTAATTAATTTTTATAATTATTATATTTAAATTTATTTAATTTAAAACTTTTTTATTTATTTATTATAAATAATATTAATATATAAAGTTTTAATAATTAATTTTTTTTTATTTTTTATTTTATTTTTTATTTTTTTTTAAATATTTTTATTAGTTTTTTATATTTTTACTTAAATACTTTATAATTTATTATTTAGTTTTTTTTTCTTTTTTTAATAGCTTTTTATATTTTTAAATAAAAGCTTTATATTTTATTTATATTATTATTACTATTTTTAATAAGTTATAACAAGTAGTTAAAACTTAGTTTAATATAATTAAAACTTAGTTTAATATAATTAAAACTTAGTTTAATATAATTAAATAATAGCTTAAAATATTAAAAATAAACTAAATAAAAATAATAAAAACTATTAAATATTTAAATTTAATTATTATAACGTTAACTTATGTTATAATAAAGTATATATTTTTAAATAATATTTTAAATTTATAGTAAATTAATATATTGATATATATATTTTAATATAAAAATATAAAGCAGTAAAAGATAAATTATGCTAAAACTTAAAATCAGCTTAATATTAAAATAACGCTATTATTTAATATTTATATAAAAAATAAAATATTTAATTTTTTATATAATATTATTAACGTTATTAAACTAAATAAAAAATAATTTTTTAATAATTTTTAACTTATTATTAATTAAAATTTTAATATAAAATAATATTTAGCTATTATATTAACTTATATTTTAATATATTTTATAAAAAAATTTAAGTTAATAAAATAATATATATTTAAAATAATAATATTTATTAAATAGTTATAACGTAAAAAAGTTAGCTTAAATAAAAATAATATTATTAAAAATATAATAAATAATATATTTTAATATATAATATATTTTTTATATAATAGTTTTATAAAAAAAATATAACGTTTATTATTTAATTAAAAAAATTATTTATTATAATAATTTATAATATTAATTATATAAAAACTTTATTTTTAATAACGTTATAATATTATAAAAACTTTATATTTTTTTATTAAAAATATATTATTAATAATATTATTTTAAATTAATTAAATTTTTAATAAATTATAGCTTTATATATTTAATATTTTTAATTTTAATTTTAATAAAAGCACGCTTATAAGCTAAAACTAACTATGTTAAAATTAATAGTAGTTTTACGTTTAATATTAATAGCTGGAAAAAATAATAAATAATATAATATATTACGTTTATTTTTAATAAAATTAATACTAAACATGTTTAACTAAACTTTATTTTTACTTTTAGCTTTGTTAAATATAATAATAATAAAAATTCTTTTTTAATTATATATAAGTAATATATAACATTTTTAAATTTTATATAATTTAAAAATATAAAAATATTAAACTTAAAACATAAATAATTTTAACTAATAATTCTTTAAAATTTTTAAAGTTTATAAATTCTTTTTAATTAATAATTATAGGTTTTATTTATATTTATATTTTCAATAAAAATATAAATAAATAATATAATAAAAAACTAATAAATATTAATATAATATTTAAAAACTAATAATAATAAATGTTTTATAAAATTAATATTTAATATTAAAAAACAACTTTAAAGCTAAACTTTTAAAAAAGGCCGTAAAATAACAAGCAGTTAATAATAATATTATTAAAACTTAGAAACAATTTAAAAAAAGCAATATAGCTAAAGCTAGTTAAATTAATAGCTAATATTATAAAATAATAGTTTTTTATAATAATAATTATAAAAAAAAAAAAGCGGAAATATATATAACTATAAATCTATTACGTAAATAAATTAAATAGTTTATAAAGTAAAGCAAAGCAGTAAAATATTTATTTAAAAAAACAATAAAAACATATTTTATATAATTTAATTTATAAAAATATAAAAATAAAAATAAATAAAATAAACCGTTTATTAATATTAAAACTAATCTAGTTTATATAATTTAACCGCTAAAAAAGTTATATTTAATATATAAATAATAGGTTAACGGATAATAATTAACTATTAACCGTTATATATTAATTTGTTTTTTTTATTAATTATTATATTATAGCTTTAGCTTTTATATATTATAAGCTATTATTAAAACAATAGTATTATTTATATAAAAACGTTTTTAATTATATTAATATTTAAAAACTTTAATAAAATAAAGATTATAAACTTTTATACGTTAAAGCGTGCTTTAAACCGCGGACGTTTTAATACCTTAAAACTATTTTATAACTTTAAAAGCTAGCTTTTAAAACATATTTATATTTAATTAATATTTATATAATATTTAAAATAACTTAATAAATATTAACCTTAAAATATTAATTATATATGTTTTATATAATACTAGCTAAACAAGCTTAGTTTTTTATAATTAATTTATCCTTGTATATATTTTTATACTAAACAACTTTTCTAGTAACTACGTTTTATTAGCTAACTTATATAAACAAATAAAACTCGGCTTTATTTTAATATTTAAAAAAATAGCTAAGCTTAGCTACTAAGTATATTTTTTTAGTAGTTTTTATATTTATATTAATAAAACGTTTAAAATAAAGTTAAATTATAACTTTTATTATTATATTATTTAATATATAAGCTTTAAATTTCTTTTAATTATTAATTAAACGTTAATAAACAGCTATATATTTATATATAAGCTTTAAATTTCTTTTAATTATTAATTAAACGTTAATAAACAGCTATATATTTATATAAAGTTAGTATAATATTATTGTATATTAACTTTATATTATTAGCTTTTTTAGTTAAAAAATGTTAATAAAAAAAAATACTATTAATAAAATATTTAAAAAAAGTTTTTTTTTTGTTTATTTTATATATTAATTAATATAATAAGTAAGTAAAATATAAATTTATTAAAAATATTTAATTTTTTATATATTTTTTATAATAACGTTTTTAATATTAGCTAAGCGAGCGTAGTACTAGTAACTTTATAATATTATTTTAAATAATAATAGCTTTTTATAAATTATTAGCTATATATAATATTAATTCTTTATATTATAATATTATAAATAAATAATAAATTTTATTTATTTTTTTATATTTTTATATACTTTAAGTAAAAGATTAAAGCTAGGACTAGGAGCAGAAGTAAAAGCAAAAGCAAAAGCAGGATTAAAACTAAGCAAAAAACTATTTAAGCTGTTTTTTATAAAAGGTTCAGCTATTATTATCTACAAAAAAATAATTTAATAAAAATATAAAATAAAAAAATATAAAAAAATAATTTAATAATAAATTTAAGTATTTAATTATAAAAACTAATTAAATAAATATTATAAAATAAATACTTTATTTTTATAAAAAGTTTATTTATAAGTTTTATTATAAGCGTTTATTTATAAAAACTATTAAATTTTTTAAGCTTATAACGTAATATATATTTTATAGCTTACTAGTTTAAAGCGATTTAAAATCTTGCGCGTTTTAATTATATTATAGCTTGGATTAAATAAACGGTATATATATTATTTAATTTTTTTAACCTGTTAATATTTAAATTATTAATATAAAACGTTTTAATATTTTAGCAGGTTTTAATAGTAAGCAGTAAATATATAGTTAAATAAAAAGCTGTTTAAAAAATAACGCGCTTATAATATAAGCCGTTTATTGCATTAAATAGTATATTTATAGTTTAAATATAAAAAGTTATAAATATTCCGTTTTTTAAATATATTATTAAACAGTATAGTTTTTTTATAGTATTTATTTATAAAAAAAATAAACTTTTTAATTTTTAAAATAATAATATAAAAATTAATTTTATGATAATAATTTTATTAATAAAAACTTAATATTTTAATAAATATTTATTTATAAAAATATAAATAAAAATAATATATTTTATATAAAATAAATATATAGTTATTTCTTTTAAAAATTAAAAAATTTATTTATTAAAACAAAATATTTATTTTTATTAATATTAAATTTTTTAAATTTATAAAAAAAATATAATAATTATAGCTTTAGTTTAATTTATATTAACTTTTATAGTTTATAAAAATAATATAATAATAACGTTTTTTAATAATTTAAAAATTATTTTAATTAAAAACTTTATATTAAATTATTATATAATAAATATAAACTAAATAAAAACAATTATATTTTAAAAAGAAATTTATAATAATTAATAATTATAAATTTTTATTTATTTAATTATATATAATAAACAAATTATTAAAATAATTTAAATATAAAAAAGCTAAATAAAAAGTTTTATATATTATATTTTAATATAAATTTAATTAAAATATAAACTAGTTAAAAATTAAAAAATTATTTTTATTATAATAATAAAAATAAATATAATTTTATAACTATATAAAAAGTTAATTTATTTAATTTATAAAATAAATATTTAAATTAAAGTTTATTATAAAAATAATTATTATTATATTTAATATTTTTTATAAAAACAAAGCTTTTAGTTAAGGTTTTATTTATATATTAATTAAAGGATAAAGAAGGAAAAAAATATTTATAATAAAAATTATATAGGTAAATATTTTTATATATATAAGTGGTTAATTAAATAACTAAAAATAAGCCCTACAGGGGCCACTTATTAAAATCAGCTAGCTAGCCCGTAACTATTATTATAAAGTTTTTAAAATAATTAAATTTTATTTAAATATTATAATTATATAATTAGTTTATAAATTAAAAGTTTTATAAAATTATTAATATATAATTATTTTAAAATAATTATTTTTAAAAATTTATATTAATATTATTTTTAAATAAAATTTTTTATTAAACTTAAACTTTTTAATTTATTTAAATTATTATTTAAAATAAAATAAAAAAATAAACTAAAAAATTAAAATATTAAATATATATTTAAAAAATATTAAATATAATATAAAACTTAAAATATATATAATATAAAGTTTTTTTTATTATATAATAATAATGAAAAAAAAAAGTTTAAAAAGAATTTAAAATTTTAAAAAATAAAATAAATAAATTAGCTAAAATAAATAAAGTAAATAAAATAATTAAAAAAAAAAACAAAGCTAATAAAATAATTAAAGCTAATAAAAATAATATTAAATAAAAAATTATAATAATTATTTAAATTTAAAAAAAGTTTATTAAATATTAAAAATTTATTAATAATATTATTATTATAATAATTATTTTTATTTTTAATACTTAAAATAAATTCTTTTTATTTAATATAAAATAAAATAAAACTTAAACAATTAGCTTTAAATATAATAAATATTATTTATAATTTATTTATAAATAAATATAAATAAAAATTAATTTTTATATTTAAACATTTATATAAAAGTTATTTTATTAAAAATAATAATTTTTTAAAATAACTTTTTTATAATAAAATAAAAAAACTTTAAAAATATTATATTTTATAAAACTATTATTTATTATAAAAAAAAAACTAAAAAACTTTAGCTTTTATTATTTATATATAAATAATATAAAAAGTATATTTTATTTTATTAAAAAATTCTTTTTATTTTTATTTTTAATAATAAATATAATATTTAAAATAAATTTTTTAGCTAAAATATAAACTTATTTATAATAAAACATTTTTTTATTATATTTTTTATTTTAATTTTAATTATTTAAAACTAATTATAAATAATAATAAATAATAATAAATAATAATAAATAATAATAAATAATAATAAATAAAAATAAATAATAATAAATAATAATAAATAATAATAAATAATAATAAATAATAATAAATAATAATAAATAATAATAAATATAAATATATATTATATATTATAAAAATGTATTCGTAGTTTTATATAGTAGATTTTAAATTTATATATTAATTATAAGCTAAAAAAACAAGGTTGCTTTATAAGCTTTAATTTTTAACCGTAAGCTATTTAAATAATTTATATTTAAATCTATATATAAATAAGCTATAATAATAGCTATATTTTATTTATATATATTACACTTATATATATAAGCTAACTTACTACTATTAAAGCTGCTAGCTATAACTTTATATATAAAAATAAAACTTATTATAATTATTTATAAATATTATTATTAATATATTAATATTATATAATACTTTATATATTTTTATTAATTTAAAGTTTTTAGAAATTATTTATTATATTTTATATTTTTAATATATTATGTATAAATATTTAAACTTTTGTTTTTATTATTTATAAATAAATATTATAATAAATTTTTTTTATTTAATTAAAATATATTTAATTTATTTATTTTTTAATATTAAATAAAAAACCTTAAATAATATTTTAACTTAAAATATAAAACTATTTATTATAAAAAAACTTTTTATTATTTTTAATTTAATAATAAAATATTATGTTTTTAATTTTAGTTTTAATTATTTAAAGTTTATTTTAAACAATAATTAATAATAATTAATAATAATTAATATAAATTAATATTATATATAATATTTAAATTTTTTTTAATTATTTATTAATTTATTATTATTATAAATAAATTATTTATAAAAATATATTATTATTTTTTAATATTTAATATATAATTTTATTAATAATTTATTATAAATAATAATAAGTTTTAAACTTATTAAACTATAATATTAATATATATAATATTAATATTAAACTATTAAAAAATAACTAATATATAAAATATTAATATTTTATTTATAAAATATATTATAAGCTATAAAATAATAAATTATTTATATCTTTAAGCTTATAAAAGTAAACTAAAATAAATTATATATTTTTAAATATTTTTATTTTATAAAATAATTAATAGTTTTTAATAAAATATTATTATTTAAATATATTATATTATTAAATATTAAATATATATAAAAAAGCTTATATTATAATATATACCCCGTTATTTAAAATATTTTTAAATAAATATAGTTAAATATAATATAATAAATATAATATAATAAATAAGTAATATATATTAAATAAAAAACATGTTTATATAATAAAATTATAAAGTATAAATAAATGAATAAATATAATAAAAATAAAAGCTAAATAATTAAATTATATAATAGTTAATATTATAATAAAACTAATAAAAATATTTGCTAATTATATATTAATTTAGCTAAAGGATAAAACTAAAGTTAAAGTAAAAAAAAAAAGAAATTTAATTATAAAAACAGTTAAAAAAAGCATTTATATTAAAAGAAAATAATTATATTTAAAAATTTATTTATATTTAAAAACTAATAAATATAAGTTTAATATAATAAAAAATTTTCTTTTTTAAATATTATATATAAAAATTAAAAATATAAAAATTTTTTATAAACTAAACTTTAAATATAATATTATTTTATATTAAAAATATTAATATATATTTTTAAAAATATTATTATTTTATATTAAAAATTATATAATAAAATCAAAAATTAAAAAGAAAATAATAAAAATATATTTATATAAAAAGAATTTTAGTTTATTATTTTAGCTTAAAATATTAAATATATTTATTTTAATATAAAATTTATATTTAATTTATTAATTATATTATTTTTAAAAAAAAGATTTTAAAGGTAAAAAACTGTTTAATAACTTTTAGCTTTTAATTTAAGTTTTTATAGCTTTTTAAATATTATAGCTTAAGCGTTATATATAGCTAATAAAAGTAGCTAAAGTGGTTAAAACAAGTGGTTTATATAAAAGCTATAATATTTACTAGCTAAAATTTATTAAATAATTATTATAATAAATACTTTTACGGGCTATATATTTATATATAAAATAATAGTTTTTAATAATAAATAAATTAAATATTTAAACCTGTTGTTTTTATTATTTTTATTATAATCTTTAATATTATTATATTAATATTTAAAAATAATATTAAATTTTTTTAAAATAAAACAATTAAATTAAATATAAATATTTATAATAAAAAACATATTATAAATAAAATAATATAAAAAAACTTTAATATAAAATATTTAACTAAAGCTAAAACAAATATTATTTAAAAATATTTAAATTATAATAAAATATTTTTTATAGCTAGCTATAATTTAAAAACGTTGTTTTAAATTAATAAAAAATAACTATTATTTTTAATTAATTAATTATATAAATTTTATAACATTGTTTAAAATTAAAACTTTTAATAATAAAAATAATAAAAATAATAATATTAAAAATTATATTAAAACAATAAAAAAACAGTTATAGCTAGTAGTTTTAATAGTAGTAGGTTAGCTTATATATATAAGTATAATATATATAGCTAAGTTATAGCTAATGTTATAGCTTACTTATATATATATTTAAATATAAATTATTTAAATAGTTTATTATTAAGAATTAAAGCTTTTAAAGCTAAATTTTTTTCTAGTTTATAATTAATATATAAATTTAAAATTTATAATATTAAACTATAAATATATTTTTATAATAATTATAAGCTTTTTTAAATATTATTAATAATTAATTTATTTTATTTTTTTAATTAAATAATTTTTATTAATAAAAAAAATTATTTAAAGCTAATTTATTTATATATTTTTATATAAAATAACTAATTATAGTTTTTAAAAATTTATAAATAATTTTATAAAAGTTTATTTAATAGCTATTTTATATAGTTATTTTTATTTTTTATTTTAAAACTTTTATAGCTTTTTATTTATAACTAACTTTTTAATTAAGTTTTTTTTTAAATATTTTATAATATATTTTTATATAAATTATATATATTTTTAACATATAAATATATTTTTTAAATTTTATAAATAATTTAATTAATTTTTTATTTAAATTTAGTTTTATAGTTTTATTTTTATTTTTATTTTTATTTTTAATTTATTATTTTTTAATTTATATTTAAAAATATAAAACGTTAAATTTTATATTAAAATTTATTTTATTTTAATTTATAGTTATATTTTTTTTAATAATTTAATTATAAACTAAGTTAATTATTTAATATATTTAAAACTTTATTTAAAGAATGTTTTAAATTAATTTATAATTAAAATTATTTTAATTTATTAAAACTAAATAAATAAAATCGCTTAGTTTTAAACTATTTAAAATAATTATATTATAATTATTTTTATATAAAAGTTTTATTTTATTTTATTTAAATTTTTATTATTATTAATTTAACTAAATTTAATATATAGTTATTTTTATTTAAAATTAAATTATATATTAATAATAATATAATTAGCTTAAATAAAACTAAGTTTATTTATATATATAAAAAATTTAAATAAAAAGTTTAATAAATTATAA
>MU619976.1:0-24565 GCA_025201785.1 Xylaria longipes
TTAACTATATTAGTTAGCTTAAATTTGTATGTAATTACGTACAGTTTAGCTATGTCCGTGAGGGGATGGTCCGCGACTAGGTAGGTTATCTTAGCCAGGACCGGCCTACGAAGGAGATTCAGACCCCTTCGCGCAACAAGGATAGTCTTTACCCACCGCTTAAGATTGACTCCTCGTTATCACTCATCTAAATGACCTCACAACTCTAAGAAGGAGATGACTGGTCGTTACTAACTCGTGATTTCGGAATCATAGGACGAAGGCCTCCTCCATATACTTGTGAGATAACCAGTGTAATTATTAGTCTTCAGATTATAGTATCTTTGAAAGCGATATCACCATGGTAACTGAAATATACTCTACACTTAAAATTTTACTAACTCAACTACAGTGTTCTCGAGCCGCTCTTAATGCTGTGACTGTAAGAGGTTCCTGCAGGCTGTTCTTTTTGTGTTTTATAGTATGTCATGCTACAACACTTACCAAAATAAATACACTTATTTCCTTCAGTTCATAAAGAGACGAACCTTAGATACTTTGCCTTAATTCCTATTCAAGTCATCACTCTAACTACAATGACTACCAACCTGGGTAAACACAAGCCCTTCTCAACCGCCAACATTAGACTACGACTTATAAGTGAACATAATTCAGCCTCGATAAGGGCAAATTTTGAAATAACAATTAAATTAAGCGAAATTAATCTAGCACTATGGCATCACCTGCAGAAATCAAAAGCCAGAACTGACCCAACACCAGTGTATTCGTCTCATGCCCAGCACAGCATTAATTACCTTCCACATAATCAAACACAGAGCCCAGGTATCGGTAACGGACTCCCTTCTATCGACGAAATAATCTTCGTAACTTCGCTGCATAGTCGCCACTACGCAGGTGAGTTATCAGATCAACGAAACAACATCCAACGCTAGCATATCTGCTCTGGCAACTAATTTTCTCAAATCACGAACTTTAATGCAATAATCGCTAGTCAAAATCGGACATATGGGGACATATCACGGCTGAGAAACGGCAGGGCTTGGAAACAATGGCTTTGAAGGATATTTGTATTGTTGGTCATTCTCTATGGACCTAATGGGGCATTGAAGACCCTTAACCCCTTTTTTGGCATATGTGGGAGATCTACAGCTTATATGTCCGAATAGCTCGATTCGCTTTACCTAGCTTGTTCTTGTATAGCCGTCGCTTTTGTATAGTTGTTTTACGAGGTGCTAGGAGATCAGGGGAGTATAGGGGAGCCGAAAGCTGTAGGCATCGTATTACTATGTTCATGACTTAGTCTCGAGTAAGTATAACACTATCATGGTACGAAGTCTAGCTGATGAGATTATATACGCAACTGCTACAAACTATTTTAAGGCTCGACTTTCAAAGAGTCTTTTAAAAATAGACCACCTAGTACGTGAAGGTGTTTTGGGGCTCCATAGCTATGACGAGTGTTCGCGACACAACCTAGGTTAAACGCTGTAAAGGACTGCGAAACGGTAATGATTATTCGACAGGCGGAACTTTCGCTCGCCACGGATGGACTGCAACCCGTAGACAGGAGGTTCTATATATTTGACAATACAGCGGATGGGGCCATGTTCTTGGATCAAGTAACTGAGCAAGCTACAAGCGTTACCATGCCGTGAGTATTAGGAAAACCACGCAACACAATAAGGTTGGAAGAGGGAAATGGTATACTAACTGGCGCTGTTAATTACTTTTGAATATGCTAAAGAGCTGTTGAGGTTAGATACAGAAGGCTGTTATGGAGGTGAGCTAGATTAAGCGTCTTGAAAGGGGGCATCAATGGCGCTTTTTTGTTTCGAGACCTCTTGTTCTACGTGTGTATAACAAGACAGTGGCTGAAAGTGCATGATGGTTGTCAACATCTCCTCAAAAGTGTTTATCGAAGTAAGTAGAATGACCGATCGCAGACAGCCAAAAGGGTGTCAACTCATTGTAAGGTGCCGCCTATCTATGGTTGGGTGCGCAACGGTTAACCGGCAACCAGGCATCTTCGCTCAGTGATTGAACTCTCAGTAGGTCAGTAATGCAATGACATACTTACTACATACACAGCGCTAGATGCTACTGTCTAGTTGGTGCTGTAGAGCGAACGTAGGTACGTACCGGCTATTCACTAACGGCTCAGGCATCAGTATTCCTATTCAATGAAGTGTGTGCACCAGCATTCAATGGTCTTCCCATCACCTCGGTAACAGATATTTCTTGTAACGCACTATGATCTTCAGCCTTGTTGCTCTCCGAACACAAGACGTTTTCCTTTCGAGTCAATCGCACTTGTGCATTTCTTCCACAACAAGCTCGTCGCAACATCCGCATCTCATAAACCCACGCAATGGCGGTCGCGAGGCCGGGCCTTAACTATCTCCAGGACGAGATCGTGCTTTTGTCTTCCGAAGCTTACATTCAGCTCAAGCAACAGTGCGTGATGACCCGCCCCATTAGGGGAGAAAGATTCAAGGGCTGACGTGTACAGCCCCGGTTTCAGCAAGCAGGAGAAGCACTTGGATGTCCATTTGAACATCGGCAACAAGACATGGATAACACGCAGCGATCTACTGCGTCGGTCCCCCTGGTTCGAGAGAGCACTTAAGGGCAATTTTGAGGTACGAGTCAGTTTTCGCTTGGTATAACTGGTGATAATTAACTTACTCGGGACAGGACCCCAGCAGAAAGAACATCAGGATTGAAAATTTCGACCCAGAATCTGTGTGCTGGCTTGTCACGCACTTGTATTTCCAACGTGAGTACTTGCCCTGGACTGATATCGGAGTTGCAGTGCAATCCGTAGCTGCTGGTTATTGACTTTGCTGCTAGAGTATGACTGGGCGAGCCTGCAAGGAAGACGAACATTCACGCAACTCTGCTGTAAGTAACGCCCAAAGTCATTCTGCCCGCCCTATTGCTATTTCAAGAGTATAAGGGATTCGGGATACAATAATACCCCGGGGACCTAGTACGCCTCTGAAAGATTAACAAGTCACGCGTGATATTGAGATGGCGACTGCTGACATTGAATGTAATGTTGTAGCGCTCGTTGTTGAAATGGGAGATTACTTTGAGCTACCATACCTGAGCAAGTCAGCAGTTGCTGCCTTCTACCGACTGCTGTTCAGTCTGGTGCCTGATTTTCAGAGCAACAATCCGTACGACGACTGCCACCGCGTCAATAGGCTGCGTGACATCATCAGAGAGGTATACGCGGAGGATAATCCACGTGCGCGCATGACCTTTGGCCCAACCATAGCGATGACTCTAGACTCTATTCAGTACGGGAATTTGGGCATATGGCTCGACGATCTGGTAGACGAGATTCCTGCAGTTGCTGTCGACATGGTAAAGGTCACCCGTCGACAGCGCCACCCTTGTGACAAACGCAAAACGCCACGGTCTGCGAATCTAGGTTTCTTTGATGTGCACCCGCCAATGGGCAGCCTTGCATGACTTTGCTGGCATTGCGGTGGCCAAACTGATGACATGGGCCACTTTGGGATACACATGCCCTCGAGTGTTAGTGAGGGAGACCTGGGTGGACGCATAGGCATGGCAGAGAGCACGACAAACTTTACAGACGAAGCGCTGGGTCTGCTGGGTCTGCGGACAGCATAAGTTGGTTGGCGGTGTGAGAGCAGATTCTTGTAGTGGTAATGAATGAGCCTTGTCTCATTGTACCTCGGACCACCGCTGGAAGTATGGGAATGGAAAAAGTGCCAATTTCACGAGGTCTTGCTGGAGACGGTTGAACGTGAAGTCGTAGGCAGCATTTCTGCTCTTGTTGGTTGTGCATATAGGAGGTAATGCGAGCTTCCAATAGACCTTTTCAGTAGCAAAGCACTTCCCAAGTAGGACCAACGTGCATTCATCAATCAAGAAACCACGACATGCATTGCAGGCGCTCGATCGTGCAGCCGATGAACATCGCCATCGGCAAGGTTGTGCTGTCGGGTCAGTGCCTGTTGGATCGACAATACCTGCAGATTTTGGGAACGAAGAGAATCAGGGGTTGACGTCGGAGCACGAGCCCCAGCCTCAGACCCAGAGCCTTAAAAGGGTGAAAGTGATTTGCTGATGGTCACAGATGGTGAATGTGGCGCTGAGACGATATTATGTATCGCGGCAACACGTGTATTGATAGAAGATACCGGTTCGATGAACGAATCATGTCCTAAGGGGTTGATGTATACCAACTAAGTAGACTTGGCCACAGCGACGATTGTTACAGTGTCTATCGAAGGGACCGAAGGCTATTGAAAACGGTAGCCCACCTACGTTGGCCACAATTTTTGGCTAGGCTGGCCAACCTTTACGCCACTGTCTACATCACCCAAATTAGGTACCTAGGTAGGGATTAGAGCAGGGGACGATGTAGCTATATTAGCTAAGTGTATTTATGCCTGACTTTAGTTTTAAGCTTTAAACCCAAAAATATTTTAGAAAGTCTATAACACGATTTATAATACTTTAGCCTAAGCGTAGAAGATTATTGCTATAACCTTGGAAAGCCAGAATAACGTAGGTGTATAAGAATACCTAGGCACATACCTAGCTCCCGGCTTGAAGTGGCGCTATATTGGCCAGCCTAGCCAGAAAGTGTGGCTAACGTAGGTGGGTGGGCTAGAAAACGGAATCTCGTAACCTAGCTCGGGGAGAATACAAGACAAAATACCGCCTCTTCTTTAATAGTGATATCTTTTAGATTAAAGGGCTTACTCGGTATTAGTGAATCAAGATGTTGAGGGTCTGATCATGTGACAATAGCGTAGGTAGGCTAAACAAAGGTCTCAGCCAAACAACGCCCCGAACGACGAGACCCCTTCTCCACGATGAAGCACATCTGAAACCAAGCACAAGAGAGCAGACTTGGCCAAACTGTCACGGTTGCAATGCTCCTGTGGCGGGCTGCGAAATCGGTGGCGATGGATTTCTTGTCTGTGTACTTGAGTCTATCTTCAGAGCATTGCTCGCCTCTCTGCTTGCCTCTTTGCTCACCTATTTCCGGCATGTCGGGGCTTGCTATGGCGGCGTCTGCCTCCTTGTTGGTGGCTGGTGTGCAATGAAACTTTTTTTCTTCCTTTTCTCCCTCTCCCCCTCTTAGAATCGAAGGTGTGAGTGAGTGTTTCCCTGCGGCTTGTTGTCGGCTTGATGAGACACGGTTGGGAGACAAGAATGATGTACATGACGTGTAGCCCGTAGCCTACAACCCGTAGCCTATAACCCGTAGGTAGCCTGTAGCTGGTACCTAGTGTAGGGAGCTTGGAGGCAAGACTGTAGATAAGTTAGCGCTATCTACGCTATCTAGGTACGCTATCTACTGCTATTATAGGTACTTACTTGGGTAAGGTGTGGGGGTCCCCTCTGACAAAAAGCACTCGGGTGCGCCGAGGACGGCAAGCTTCCCTGGTGCTTGGCAATAGCTCGTCTGCGGGCCAGGCAGCTCCAGAGGTCGGGGTGCATTGCCCACTGGCGCGTCGTCATCCCATCATCCCATCCATCATCCCATCACCGGCCAATTTGCAGACTTACAGTAGGGAGGTATTCTTACTAAGGCGTTCCCGAGGTCCTGTCGCCCTCACCACTTTTGCTTTGTCCGATATACCATTCTGTGCACGCCCTTTTTGCTTCCTTCTTCCCGTCGCCATCAACTCTGTCAACCCACATATACAGCGTTTCTTTTGTTCCCGTCTTTTCACAGAGCTCAGACATTCGGCGCATTTCCTCAAGTATCCCGTCTGGATATTCGGCGCAGACTGTCCATGGGCGCTGCAGGTACGCACGAGTGGTGAAATCGAGGCTTCATATATATAAAGCTATCCAGCCTGCATTCCAGAAGAATCCGGGGAAGTGGACGATCTGCCAGCCCTCTCTGTCGCCGTCCCCGCCTCTCTTTCTATTTCCGTTGCTTTAGTTTTCACTTTTCCGCGTTGCGCCCCGTTGATGCGACCACGGGCCTTTTGCTTCTGTCTCCCTCATTCTTTCTGAGAGCCTGGTTGGTAATTGGAGATCGAAGGAAGCTCTGGCTGCTGGACCCCGGCCACGACCTTACATCCCCCGCTTGCTCGAGCTCTTGTTCGTCGTCTCATCCCATTTCCTCATCTCGGCTTCCCCGCGAGAGCCGAAGACTCGACCAGACGGGCCAAATCTTCCTCTCGCCAGTGTCTTCCACTCTCGCAGCTAATCGTCAACCACCCATACTGGTGGCTGCTTTACTACCTTCATAATCACCTCCCTCTGTTAATAAATCTGACAACGAGCCCGTCATTGTCTGCGTCATCTATCAGTCCAGTCCCATCCACTGTTCCCCGGTACCCTCGGACTACCTGGCGAAGGGTTGTTTGTGTGCACTGCCGCCGCCGCCGTCACCATGTCGGACCATCAATGGCCAGAGTCGATGCGTAAGCGGCTGCGGGAAGAGGAGCAAGACGGCGCCGCCAACGCCCGACTTGGCTTCACTGAACATCGCAACGTAAGTGTCATGGTTCTCGATATGTCGTGATACGGTCCAAGTATAGCAGCTTACGTTTTACCAGAAACGCATACAGACCCTCCCGTTGCGAACGTCGCCGCGACAGCCGCGGCATAAACGCTGGGCTGAGCCTCTAGACTTCCCCCCCAACAACACCATCACGCCCTCCAACTCCGATTCCGACCCGGAAGATGCGCGGACGTATCAAGCCTCAGCGACGCGGCCAATGGACGTTGACCAGGATGCTGATATGGCCATTGATGGCCCCCTTGCGTCCGTCTCGCTTCATCCCGGCTCTGTGCGACCCGGCTTGGTTGCCCCGAACGCCGTCGGACGAATGCCCACGCCTATTCACTGTACCTTTGCAGCTCAGGTTCGCGGCAACAATTGGGGTGCCGTGCCGCCCACAAACGAGGGCAGTGGTGCCACCATGATGCAAAACGGCAACGCCATGGCCTCTTCTCAACGGTATCTGCAGCAGGACCCTTCGATTCCCCGGTCGCTCGACGGGACAACCGAGTGGTCGATGGTGCAGAACCGCCGCTTGCCGTCGCCTATTAGTGAAAATGGCGGTGAGGATGCGCCGGCGAGTCCCAGTATGGTGCTCGACAACTGCTCGCCCGTCATGGCTCAGCTGCAACGCCCCATTCTACCGCACATGGCACACACAACGAATCCACATGCGATGCCGCTCCATCCTAACATCCGCATGTCCCCGCAACCTTCCGACGACGCCGCCATGATGGATACCGATGGTGGCTCTCCCGCTTCTGCGCCAGCCACGCCGTCACCACGCGGAAAGTACGGCCATACTCGCAGCAAGCATACCCTCAACAACTGGACGGTCCAACCCGGCATGAAGAAAAGTCTCAGTATAGGATACCGAGCCGACTGCGAGAAGTGCCGCATGAAGATCCCGGGACATTTCAACCATATCATCCTCTCGTAGGACGGAGACGA
The DNA here is from genome assembly GCA_025201785.1 of Xylaria longipes. Taxonomy (NCBI): domain Eukaryota; kingdom Fungi; phylum Ascomycota; class Sordariomycetes; order Xylariales; family Xylariaceae; genus Xylaria; species Xylaria longipes. Next base: position 7,457 of record MU619976.1, read on the forward strand.
TGCCACGAGACGCGTCTGGCATCGGGATATCCTTAGCACCGACGCTCGACGTAGATATTATATGGGTTCAGCACGAAGCAAGGCAGATGTTTCTAAAGTGAACCGCCAGCATGATATAGCTTTGTCGCCCAAGTCTAGTGTTCCCGAGTCGCTGGAATCTCGGCTTCCCAAAGCGCATAAACAACATTCTTGTAGAGACAGGCATACTTGCGATACGGAGGTTTGTGTCTCCAGCATTCTAGCTTTGGAAGAAGCTCTCTAGGCTCTGGGCATCCAGAGTCCGGAATCGGACACCTGCTACCTCGATGTCATCGCCCATCTTGCTGCCCTGGCGGCATGACCTGAATTTCTCTTTTTGTCCCTAGTCACCCCCCACGAATCGTCAACGTCGTGGGGTGCTAGGAATCACTCGCTATACGATATTATAATACTCCACTCTTTCTGTTTTCATTATCCGCAGCTGCAGACGCGTACATTCTCTCATTTATAATCGCCCTTTCCCATCGTTCGTTCATTTTCTCACTATACCCCCACCGGCACGTTCGTTCTAGCATTTCCAGGTCTGGTATCTGTCAAGAGACGGATGGCACATTACATAGCATACATAAAGCATCAAGTGGGGAGAGGCATCGGGAAATACGGAAGCACTTGGGAAACAAAACAAATGGGATAGGGCCAGAAACCACGGGGAGGGTATTTGTCGCTTTCTTCCAGCTATAGGCGTTTTAGATCGGAACAGGCGTTGGTATCGGGCTGTCGACGGCGATTGACAAGGCGAGCCCAGTTACCTGGAGCGTTTTGATTTTGTGCTTGCTTCTTGTCTTATACGCACAGACTACTCCCGTAGGGATTATCGTCCCGGGGACAGAACTAATATATATCAGCTTTACGCTCCGAGTTTTCAAGTGTCTGCTCATATGCTGTGCATGTCTCCCTGTTTGTCTTTTAGACGACATTGTCTACGAACGGTGGCACAATTGAAAGGTAAACACAGTATAACTAGAATACCAAAGGCTCGTAGTCCCAACGCAACCACGGGAATGACTTTGGTGCGATGATAGAACGAGGGGTAGAACGACATGAACGCCTAATGAATGCACCGGCCGTCTAGTGTATACATATGATGATGCCTGTTTATGATACAAAAAAGTTAGACTTCTGTCTTATGAGAAGAAGTATATGATGGTGATCATGTGCCTCTTACAATCCCATCACATGCGCGCGTGCGCTTCAACCAACCACCCTAGGTAGTTAGGATGCAGGCAAGTCGCGGGACTCTCCAATGCAGCCCACCACACCGCCGCCGCTCCTTTTCAGTAACAACGTATTCCTACACGTAATAATAGTAATAATAAATACTTTCAGCGAAGGAGAGGTTGTCGTGACTACCAAAGCCAGCCCTTCTTCTTACCGCTGCCCTCCGCCGCCGCCGCCGCCGCATCGTGCCCGACCTGGTCCAGCGGGCCGCCCCTCCGCTGATTATCGCGCTCCGTCTCGAAGGCGGCCTTGGCCTTGTCGCGGAGCGCATCGCCGACGTTTTCAGTGGTTGTGGTTGTGGTAGTACTAGGACTCCTCCAGCGGTCGTCGGCGGTCTGCACGTCGTCTTCTCTCTTCAGCCCACCGAACAACAACCCTGTGATACCGCCTCTCTTCTTCCCCTGCTGTGCATCCTCCTCTCCGACATGCTCCGCCGTTGTGGTGGGCTCCCTCCCGCCGGCGGGCGCGGGGCTCTGGGGCACAGAGAGGATGGATGGCAGCGTGATGCCGGCTTCTTTCGCCCTCGCGGTGGCGTCCTCGACGAGGGCGACCTGCTCGTCGGTCGCGGTGCCCGTCATGTACGCCAGCCGCGCGGCCTCCAGACTGTCCTCCTTCAGCTGCTTCTGCAGCGCGAAGAACTCGTTGCGCCGCTTGCGGTTGTACATCATCATGTCGGCGGTCGCGTACACCGTGACGAGGAGGGCGATGCCTGGAGCGGGTTGGTTAGTCAGTTAGTTAGTTTAAGATTTCGTATGTGTAGGTTTCGTCCTCAGGCGCGGATTGATGGAATGCTAGGAAGACATAGATAGCATCGGCCAGGCGTGGGTGAGTGTGCTCGACCCGACCCCTTTTCTCCCCCAACTTCGAAGTGCCTGACCGATTCCGAATGAAAGAGAACGCAAGGGACTCTCGACGACAGACAGAGACGGACAGACAGATAGACAGACATACCGCTGAACCCGATCAACCCCATGACAGTGAACTTGTGGGCGGCGTCGAACAGGCGCCGCGAGCCGCCGATGACCTGGTCCATGCGGGAGACGTTGTGCTGCTTGGCGGCCAGATGGGCGGCGCGCAACCGCCGCACGCGCTCCTCCATGGTCTCCTGCGGTATCGCCCTCCGCGGCAAGGCCTGCTGCTGCTGCTGCTGTTGCTGCGATGCGACGCTCGGACTGCTGGCCGATTTGGCGTTGGCGTGCGGCCGGTTCGAGGTGAAGCGTGTAGCGTCGGCCACGCTGCGCGGGCTACTGTTGCCGGCAGCCATGGTTCTTTTTATTTTTTTCTTTATTCCCCTATCGATCCTTTCGAACTCTTATCTCGGCTGGAACCTCATGCGGGAGAGCTGTACGTCGCAGTCAATTGAAGGGCTGGGGTCGGAGGGTCGTGGTCGTGGTGGTCGTGGTGCTGCTGCTGCGCGAGCGATCAATGGCGCCGGGAAGCGGAATTACTATTAACGTACGACTGGACTGGTTGAAGCTGAATTTTTTTGGAGCTTCGTTGGATTGGATGGAGATCATGGATGCTAGCAGTCGTCGGTACGTACCCTCTCCTCCAGTCGGTCGGGCGGGTCCCCGGGGCCCATCTTTAAGGAACCCCTTTAGGTAAATGGAATCTGCCCCGTTAGAAGGAATTTCTCATCGGTGATTTCAAGCCAACAACGACCTCGGGACAATTCCTCTGCTCTTTAGCTTTAGACTTACCTACCTAGGTAGACTTAAATGGCCTCTCGATCATAAATATTTATTGATTAATGTCTCGGAGTCGAGAAGACCCCGTTTTGGTAGCAACGCGGCTCACAGCCATGTCGCAAGTATTCTAACTATACCAATAAGGGGACAGGGCACGGTGCCAATCCATGTGGAATACACGGAACAACTCTTGAATGAATATTCTCCATGAACCTGGTAACATGTTGGCCAGCCCTCCGGTATTCAATTGATTGCGAGGCTCCCGCACATCACGCCGATACAATCAGAATAGTAGTGGTAAGACATAGCCCGCCTCGGATTTGTGATCGTCTAGATATACCAGTTGGCTTAGTGACACCTGACTTTGAGTATTCGGCGACATACCTTGACGATATAAACATGATCTAGATTATACCATTACATTAGGACGACCGAAGTCTTCGATAGGCTTAATTTTCTTCGACCTCATTCGTCCACTGGATCATAATCATGGTTGGGGGTGAAACCATGCCCGCTCCTACTTTATATAAGCACCTGTCTTCCCTTTACATAAACCCCAAATTGTTACTTATTGGGGATAACAACCAAAACTTCTCAACAGCTCGGCTTAGGTCCATTGCCGCACTACGTAGAGGACGGGACGCAATTCATCGCCTTTCGGAATTTACACGATACTCCGCTAAACTCACCTATGACACTTGGATAGTATATTATTGCTGCTCACTTTAGCCACTACTTCGGTACGGAGACTCAGGTCAGTTGAGTGAGCATCACATCGAACTCTCACCGCATGACACACCTCCAGCGAAGCGATCCACACCGCAATTCGGCAGAATGCTTGCCCGATATGGAGAAATAGCTGCAGACATTGGTAATTTCCACGAATAGACCAACAGCATCTCGAGTCCGATAGTTGATTACCCTTAAAATGGGTAAATGAGCATGAGTAACCCTCGTGCGATCTTCGAGATATCCCACCTAGAATACTGCCCACCTTGCCAATGTTGGGGAACGGACCTAGACTGGCCGCCAAGCCCCTCGTAGGCTCGGTTCCGTTCTCAGTCACGATGTAGCATCCTAGTTGGGGTCATTTTTGGGGAAGCGGGTATCCTATTGAGCTGTTGACTTCTTTATATAGATCGTACCCTTTCAAGGTCTTGGTGGTTCATGATTCTCAATAGAAGTTGCCGCACATAATGCTTCGAATCTCCCAGTTCTGGATAGGGCTGGCAGTCCTGACCAGCTCCATACCAACTCATGCCTTGATCGCTTCGCCTCTCCAGCCTCACTGGCCTCGTAAACTGACTCTTAAAGGGCTGGAGAACATAATTGCATTGTAAGAAATACTATCCGAAACCTACAGTCCCCTGCATCGGCATACGTTAACTCTTATATAGTGGCGACTCCTTCACCGACGTGGGGTACTCGCCAACGATCTCTCCACAGCCAAACCCGGGCAATTACGAGGGCAATCCTCCGCCCCCGGGGACATCAAGCTGCTACACGTCAAATTACGTGCAAGTTCTCAGCTCGCAACTGAACAAGACGTACGTCTCGTTGTACGACCTAGCTCATTCGGGCGCAGTTGTAGACGGAGACCTAGTCGATCCGTACGAGAGCGAGGACAATACGTTCGTCCATCAGGTAAGCGACAAGTTCCTGCCGTACTTCTCGAACGGCAGACTGCCGCGGGGGAACGGGACACTGGAGCAAAATGAGCGGAGGGGCTGGGAAGGGAAGGATACGCTTGTCGTGTCGTGGTTTGGGATCAATGATGTTGATCGTGCTATGGGCGGCTATTGGCCTCGTAAGTCGAAAACGTCGTGAATTATGGGAGTGAAGGGTGCTAAAACGCGCAGTGGACCCGCTCTGGGAAGTGAAGGCTCCCAAGATGATAGACTCCTTGTTCAGTGGACTCGAGAAGGTGAGAAACTCGTGCTCCTCTGTGTACTACACTCCCTCGCACGTACGACAAGTCGCTGACGTCGACGCAGGTCCGCAGAGAAGGCGCAGAGAACTTCGCCATCCTGAACCTTCCGCCATACTGGCTCTCTCCTTCGGTCCAGGAATACCAGAACGCGACGTACACCGAGCTGGCGAAGAACCGGACCCTGCTGTGGAACCAAGAGCTAGGGAAACGCTTCGAAACGTGGCAGAGTGCCCATCATTCGAATGCCAAGATCGTGGATACGTTCACGTTGTGGCTTAACATGACCGAAAGACCCCGAGACTACGGCATGAGCCAGGTGACGGCCGACTGTGAGGCCTACATTGGGTAAGAATTCTCTATCCCCCGCATTTTAAGGTTGACTTATTTCCAAGAGGTTTCCAAGATATAGTTTCTGATACTCTTCAATAGTGGCCCTTGGCCCGCTGGCGATCTAGATTTCTGGAACTCGACCTGTCCGGCCCCGATGAAGGAATACTTGTGGTTGGACTGGGTGGTAAGTGACAAGCCCCATTTCAGAGCTTATGGCAACCTATGGGCGTCGCTGATCAGTTCCGAAGCATCCAACTTTCACCGTCCATCAACATGTCGCGAAACTGATCGTGCAAACAATGGGGCTATGAAGAAAACGGTGCTCTTGTAACATCAAGAACTCTCGCTAACAAGAAATACAAATCAAATTAAGCGCCCATAAAACAAACCATCCCAAGCCTCGGTGGCATCTCAATAAACACATACGCCGTATCCCCACGTTCCTCGCAGAACCAAACTCCAACATCAGGAAGACTCGCATCGCTCGCATGGGCCAGCCGATAGCCAGCCTCCTGCATGACCCGTCGAGACTCGAAACAGACCTGCGACAGCGGCGCGTAGAAGTTGACGCGGTTCGTGAAGGCGTGCCAGTGGAAGTCGCCGAAGTCGCCCGACACCCTGAGCTCGCGGGGCTCCGGAAGCGCAAACTTCCAGATCGTTTCCCGAATCTCGAGTGGTAGGTTCATAAATTGGGGGAATGATGGCGACGCTGGTTTGTAGGTTGGTGGAGGGGTTAGAGGGGGAGGGGGAGCAGTAGAAACAGGTGTCTTGCTTGTGCTGGGTGTTGTCTTTGTTGATGACTGGTGCTGTCCCATCAGAGTCGACAGACAAGCAGATATGGCGGTCAGAAGTGACCCCGTCATTTTTTTGCGAGTGCCAGTAGTTGTGTCAGCTGAATGGGGGTTAATGTACTAGCTCGCCTCGTCGCCTGTCGTATTTCCTTGCAAGAGAGATTTAGAGCGCTCATAAGTAGTGATGAATCGAAACGATATGTCGAATACCCCAGTCTTAACCAAATTCTGAATCCCCAAAATTGATGTAGTAGTAGATGAAAAGTTGAATATACTTAGGTGACTAAAGGATGGGCTCAGCTAGGGGTATCAGTGACACAAAGAAAGGCGGGAACCAATGCAGCCTTGCATTACATAGCAGCGATATGATAATCTTACGATTAAAAAGGCATTTAGTAGTTTTTTGTGCGTCGTACGTACTTAGATCATAATTATAGGTAAATACGGAGGCAGTATCTTGAGTAAATATGGTGGGACCTAATAATAGATTTTGGAGTAGTTGAGAAGGGAATGGTCATAGATCACTCGTTAGTATACCCCCCAAAAAACATATCGCTTCAATTATATAGCGAGAGACTGGCGTGATTACACATGGTGATCAGATTTTGGGGGAATTGGTGATATTGTATAAGTCCGCTCACTTGCGGAGTATTAACAATGCAAATGCCGGATGCGTTTATAGCATCAATTCCCTCAATCCAAGTGTCAGGACTCCTTCATGGACGCTAATATGGGCTAGGTGTAGACATCTGTTGTTGCGCGAGGATCTAAGTCCTTCTGCGCAGCTACAGAGGCTACCCTACTAGCTATATACAAGAAGACAGGTATGAGGCTTCCTTTGTTGTGTGGGTTCCGGGGAGAGCCTCATGACACCAAGCCATCAATTCTCCGTTGCCGTCGCTGATGCCCATCAATCATTCCCAATCCTCCTTGCTCGTTGCTCATTCACTCGTTCAGTCGTGTCCCTCATTGCTCATAATCATAACCATACCATGCCCAATCTTAACGCCCACCCATCCTTCGTCAAATACTCGTTTGGTCACCGGCGACCGGTGTAGTGAGACCCCGCCAATTCCGAGAATGGTCTCCTTTCCTCCTCGGTCATGTTCGCCCACCTCGCCCTTAGGATGGCGCCTAGGAAATTAGAAATTAGTCAGGACAAATAATCATTTACTAAAGGTAATGTTGCCCAATTTAGACTGGAGGCTCACATATCTCGCTCTTTTTGATCCCTGGGTTCTCTTGCTTGAGGAAAGGCCATTGATGAGACCTGTAGGCAGTGAAGCCATCTGGTCTTCTGGTGGCCCTCTTTCTCTTAACTCGGGGTGTCGATGGTGGGGGCCGGGGTGCCGCCGGGGGCTGTGTGGTGTTGGGTTGTTGCGTATTAACCCGGTGCGGATGATTTGGATGTCCCACTGGCTGGGACATCACCGGCAAGCTATAGCCCTGGATTATTCGGGCTTCACAAGGTCGCCAGACATTGATATCGGCCAGGTTGGCCAGGTATACTCGGGCTGGATCCGTTGAGTCCAAGTAGAACTGGGCCGCGTAGCCGAGTATCAAGCTATAAAAAAAGGGGTCAGCAAGAGGATTAAAGCAGACGCTAGCTTAGGTGGGTGTGTGTGAAGATGGAGATGATGTGGGTTAGGTATTGTCCGAGGCGATAATAGTAACAAGCATGATAGAAAGCGAGAAAACAATATGAGCAGGACTTTTGAATAGAGAAAAGAGTAATGCTTACCTGGCGTGGCTCGCCGCAATGGTTTGGCCCTCTGTGTCGAGAAGGCAAAATAAACTGGTTGGGATTTTGGCGATCCCGGTTGTCCCGTCGAGTTGGGCAGATATGTTTTCTAGGGCAGTGGCTAAAACGCAGTTGCTGGGGTTGTTCGCGGACGACATGTCGAATAGTCGTGATATAGTTCGGATATCCTTTGCTGGCGATATTAGTGGAATAAATCAGGAAACGAGAAGCAAGCTGTGTTACCTTCGGGGGCACTTGGATGGGCGCTGGGAGCTGCACACGGTGCACTGGGTTGGATAGAGGGTGCGGAATGGGATAGGGGGTTAGTGCAATCTGATAATTTGCAATGGATGTGTGTGAGATAGCATCTCAAGTTGCGTTCCTAAAGGTCGAATATCAAGGAAGATAATCAGAAAATATGATGTGGGAATATTGAAAGGAGAGAAATTGTAAACATACAACCTTGGAAGACGTTAAGGTGACTAGGTATATGTATGTTGTGTTTGTTTACGTGTGTCTGTCTGTTATTATTTACCGGCGCACACAGGCCAGGCAGGTTCGTGTAGGTATTGCCTATAGGTAATTACAACCGGCAATACATACGAAGCTATATAATTTAAGTTGTAGTCACCTAGACGGCCAGACGCAAGTTCAAAGGTTATTCTATAAGGTTTGGTAACCATGTTATTCTGTTGGTGGCCAAGTCGCTCTATTTTTAGAACCAATGCGGTACAATTTGCTTGCTTCCTTCCTCTTCTTTTGGAGCACCTCGAAACATAGGTAGGTTCATCGGGTCTTTGGCTGGCGCTTGACAATTTGATATTAACGTCACGTGAGTAATTACCAGCCGCCCTGTGTTGTGGTACTGGTAGTATTTCTGTATCTATGTATAGGTGCTAGGACGCCCTTAGGTCTCAGGGACTTCGAAAATCAAGAACGGTGTTCATGGTACTCTCATAGAGTTATTTCGATTATGTTATTCATTTTTCTCTTAAAACCAGATATCAAGACGAATTGGCATCTTCATAAGGCACCTAAAGACGCTGGATTGCGTATTCATGCTTGGCCTGTCATTCATAACTGTCAGTTGCGTTCTGAGCCTCACCCTGGTCGCTCCCCTTTCTCGAACCAGTCTCTAGCTGCTATAAAAACTATAGTAACTAATTTTTAATTCTGAGTGTTGCCAATCTGCTTGTGTTTGTTGCTGTAAATTCTTTTCTTTTTCGCTCCAAAATGACTTCTGAAGTTGATGGCTAACCAGGAAATAGCAATACCATATAACACAGCTGTTTAAGTAGTACTTCTGGGATTTTTGAGAAAGGAACGGGTTACGGAGGGTTATCATAGCGTCTGTGTCCTCATTACCATTACAATGCTAGGTAGGTTCAATATACAATCCAAAGACTAAGCAAAGACCATATGACTAAGCGGTCCCATAGCTCAGTTGGTTAGAGCGTCGTACTAATATTGTGATTACCTTGTAATGTTGGTCATGCGAAGGCCGTGAGTTCAAGCCTCACTGGGACCAGTCTCTCTATTTTTAAATCCTTTTTATTTACCTTATAAAAAGACAAGCGATACTGCCGGCGGAATTCTCAAGGCGACGTTGTGGTATATCATATGGCTTGCATGGTTTGGATAAAGATATAATTTCCATGACATGGGATGCTGCTTGCTTGGTCTGTGCGCCACACTGCCTATCAGCTACCTGATTGGCTGTCGTGGTTGCAGCCCTTCCTATTTTAGAAGGTTCCTATTATGTCACAAGGTAAACAAAACTATTAATAGAAAGAATACTGGGAGCGCAAGGGTTGGAAGTAGTACAGCATATTTTCTTACTCTCAAAGCTTTACCACTCTTCCTAAGTAAACGTGACAAGGCCCTACTCGAACTAACCGGCCGCTGATAGTCATCATAAGTGACTTTTTTACGATGATTACATGATTACATGTAGACTCTGTGACTAGATAGGAGAAGTCTAGACACAAGTAACCTAGTTAATTGTAAGGGAGGTTCAAAACCCAAGGGGATGTTGCATACCAGTTCGTAGAATGCTGCCAATCCCCAAGAAACGTTCGGGCCACCGAACTATAAACTAACGAGCGATCATGATATAGTCTCATTGTCACACGGACTTAAGGGACTGGGGCCAGGCCTGACCTAGGTCAGCCCCTAGGTCTGGCGAGCTGCATATTCGTATGCATATTCGTGAGTCTGTAAATAATCATATGATCAGGTGGCAGAGCCTATGGATTGCGAAAGCCTTCCCCGTCTCCTCCCACTGCCTCCCGTATGATTCGATCTATCCGAGACAGCAATACGAGGGCGCGAGGACAAGGGGAAGCCAGGCGGCTGGCCCAGGTGAGGCTATTCGCATATTCGCATATATAGCCTGGAGATCGCACTAGAGATCCAGAGCCCCCTTGATCGCATAGATGTTTATTAGTTGAATTGAACACTCTTCCAAACTGTTGAACAAAGCCCTTGTGGCACTCATCATCATACGCAATTTCTCGTCGGGCCCTCGGCCTGCGTCGGACGGCCCCACCCTGCGTAAGTATTCACGGCATCTTGGTGTCGAGTTGTAATATTTTGGAACTCCATGAAGCATTTTGAAATGGGCACCGTAGCTATTATTGACATCACTGTAATGAGTATAGTCAAGATAGGAGCACACGCTAGATAGAACTCACAGGTATAAATAAAGCGATGCTCCCAGACTGATAACTAGAAGGTCAAAGCAACTCAAGCCAGTGTTTTAAGTCCTTACATCACTGCTTCACTCTTACGAAACTTAAAGACATCTGTTCAACATCGTATTTTTTGTATCGTATGAACTCGTCATGCTGAGACTTTCCGCTACCGCAATTGCGCTTCTTGGGGGAGTCGCGGCTGGAACTGCATCACCTGTAAGCATACCTAGGTTTCGAAGAGCGTCATTTATGTTTACGTTGTCTCGCTACTGACTATATCCAGTGTGAATCCTTGAGAGCTGCTGGCCTCGGAGGTCGATTGATCTCGCCAAATGACACGAATTATGACGCCGAAGTCAATTCATGGTGGGCAAACAACTCTCGCCAAAGGGCCGACTGCTTTGTCTTGCCTCGTACTAGCAACGAAGTCGCAACTGCCTTGACTACTTTGGTCAACGCGAGCGGCTACGAGAGTGAGTTGAGCATTGCGGTGCGCAGCGGCGGCCATAGCTCGACCGGATCCAGCAGTACTGTCAATGGTGTGACTATCGACTTAAGCCACCTCAACTCGACGAGCTATAACGCAGAAACCAATATTGCTAGCATTGGACCCGGCGGCCGGTGGGAATACGTATACGCAGAGCTCATCAAATATGGTGTTACTGCCACGGGGGGCCGTGATGGCGATGTTGGTGTGGGCGGCTTTCTTCTCGGCGGCGGCAACTCGTACTACTCTGGGCGGATGGGGTTCGGCTGTGATTCTGTCGTCAACTTCGAGGTTGTGCTGGCTAACGGAACTACCATCAACGCGAACCAAACAGCCAACTCCGACCTGTGGCAGGCTCTCAAGGGCGGCGGCAACAACTTTGGCATTGTCACTCGATTTGACATGGAGGCTGTGCCGGCGCCAGACATATTCAGCGACACGCGTTTCTTGAGCTTTAACTATTCATATGCCATGGTTGATGCGGTTGTCGGGTTTGCTGACTCTAACGTTTCAATTGCCGACGATGCATTCTTCGTCATCTTCAGTCACGACACGGACTTCAGCCCAGATCTATTCACTTTTGGAGTTCACGTCAACACTCAGGGCATCTCAAATAACACCACACCATTCGACGAGGCGAAAGCACTACCTGTATTATTCAACATCACAAAGGTGGAGAACATCGCTGATGCAGCCTTTGGATCTCAGGTTGAATCCGGCACCTGGTTTGTGACCTCCCTCTCTCCCTAGATAGATAGGATCAATCAACTAATGGGGCGACAGGAATTATGGGTTGACACTGACGTTCAACAACGACAAACGAATCGCCCAGCGCTGCGTTGAGCTGCATACGGAATTCGTCAAGTCGCTGAGCAATCTGATGGCGCCAGAAACCTACTTGACGCAGATGGTTCTTCAGCCGCTACCTTCGTACCGGTGGCCGATCGGAAAACAACGGGGTGGAAACGTGCTAGGTCTAGACAGTCTCCAGAACAACGCTCTCCTCTACACGGCCGGTGTCGGGATCAGGACGGACAATGCGCCGTTGGAGGAAGCTAATGCCCTACTCGAGGCGATGGGGGCCCAGGTGGCCGATTTTGCGAAGTCAGTGCAGGGGGACATGGACTTCATCTACATGAACTACGCGGGTGCCGACCAGGACCCTCTAGCAACCTATGGCGCGTTAAACATCAAACTCATCAAAGACGTCGCTGCCAAATATGATCCCACTGGAGTATTCCAGACACATATTCCGGGAGGCTACAAGATCTCGGCGCTGGCATAAGTCTAACTTCACGGCACACCCAAAACGCTGAAGCACATAAATCAGGACTCGCCTACCTTTCTTTAGTCACTATAGAGTGTATATTTCCAATGTATTATTAGTCATAGAAACAATTCATAAGAACACGTTGGTCCCATTTATCCTAGTCTTATTCGCCTTACACACAAATACTAAAATACTAACCTAGATAAAAGCCTTCGGCAGTAAAACTTTCAAGACCTCAAATAAGCTTCTCATATCGCTTGCGCCTTACAAGATAAGTTTGTTGACGTAACCTTTTCCCTAAGAAGACATTAAGTCTCTCTCCCTCTGAATCTTCACTTATGACCTTGTGACCTACAGAAGTAGTAGGCCGTCCTCAGAGCACACTGAAGGCAATCGAGAGCAAATCTCAGAGATTGATATTAACTGACGCTCTAGCAAAGGTATTAGGGCTAGGCGACACGTGCCATTTTCAACACTTCTCGGCACTTCCCGGATAGGAAGCAAAGGCCATTAAAGGAGGCCTACCGGCGCAGCATTTTCTCATGACTTGCCGCGTAACTTGAACGTTGTCGTTAGCGCACAGATGGATACTATCGTAGCTACTTAATGCAAATTCCCTAACTTGTCTAGCCTAGACTCTAGAGCACGTCATTTTCGCGTTGAAGCGTGAGCATCTCCGATGATACAGCTTCTTATTTAGAAGATGAGGTACCTGACGTTGCGAGTGAGTCGGAATTATATTACTGCTTGTTCTAGTGTTAGATACCTGATCGTGGCGTACGGGATAAGAAACGAAACCAACAGACAGAGCCGCGCACCAACAATACCTAGTTCGAACCTACTTATGCCCCATATGTGTAACTGCGAGCTAGCAGCCTTATTCCGTAATCTCAATGGTGATCGTGACAATATTCTCCACTCATTGGGCTGTTGTGGGTTTGTTGACGACCAGGGTAGACCGGGGGGTTGGCGGGTTACGTATGCAAACAGCGACGGAGGCCGAGGGATCCGACAATAGGGTCAATCCCGTGGAAGTCCTCCTAATACAATTATCGGCCTGTGGTTTCGGGCTCGCGGCAACTTCAAAGCCTTATTCCCGATAGTGCATCCGACGAGGAAGATGAGCGAAGCGGAACATAATCTCCCATTGGAGCGGAGACCCGCGGTGAGGAACCCCAACCCACGTGGTTCCGATTCTTAGCGCTCGACGGCTAGACTAACGATGCCAATTCTCGCAGTGTGATACTTGTAAAATTCGCAAGGTTGGTGACTTGTCGCCCAGAGCTCAATCAAACCTGACAGTCAAGTAGACCAAGTGCGATAGAAGGACACCATGTTCCAGCTGCGTGACGCTCGACGTCGCGTGCCGGACCACGCACCGAGCGAGCGAGAAGCGGCAGCGGGTGCTCCTATCGACGAAGTATGAAGACGCCGTGCTGGATGTCAGCCGTCAACTCGCTGATGTCAAGGAGATGCTACACGCTCTCCTTTTGAACAGCGACGCAGTGCCATCCGCATCGCGTTCGCAGGATGCCTCTCTGGATGCGGCGGCCTACACTCCGCAGTCGATGATCGATGAGCAAGTGCCCGTCTTGGATAGCGTCCAAGAGGGCTACCATGGGGATACATCATTTACGTATCATGCCCATCAGATCAAGTCGACTTTAGAAGCTACGCTTCCACCTTCTGAGCTCGAGTTTCCTCCCAGTGCACCGCTGGAGAGTACTAGTGACAAAGATAACAACAAGGGCGACAAGGGCGCCACAGCCGCCAGGAACCCCCTGATACAACCTAACGAGATGGGTTTGGGAAACATGCCGTTGCCGCCAAACGAGATGGTCCTCAAGCTCCTGCGACTCATCAAAGCCGAGGAGCAGCGGTTCTTCGTGGACCTGCCCCTCTTCCACGAAGACGAGTTCATCGCCATGTGTAAGGACATCTACTTCGCAACGGAGCCGATCTCGCTCTGGACGTGGATATGCGTCAACGTCGGCCTCAGCAGCGTGTTCAGGGGCATGAGCCAGGCAAGCTGTAAGCGCCTAGGGTCGACCGTGGAGGCGGTGCGCGCGTACGTCCCGATGCTACGGTCCAACGCCGAAGCCGCCCTGCGGAGTCTCCGGCTATGCTCGGAGCCGTCGATAGAATCGTGCCGCGCTCTCGCAGTCCTTGTGAGTTCTCCCGGCACCCACGAAAACGGCAGAGCTGGCCGTGGGCGACCATTCTGACCTATCCGCGCAGGCGAACTTCTACGTCAAGCAAGGCCACAGCACGATAGCGTGGCGGCTAATCAGCGGCGCCGCGAGAGCGGCTCTAGATCTAGGGTTCCACCGGCTACCGCCCGATTTGAACACAACAAGCATCCCGAACGAGGTCGGGATTTTCTGGCACATCTACGCATGGGAGAAGGGACTCGCGATGACGTGCGGGAAGTCGCCCACTATCCGCCACTCGGATGTGACGAGCGGCCTTCATCTCCTGGCTACGTCTGAGAATCGTGTCGGCGTACGGCGCACGTTAGTATCTACCTACGCACTAATTGTTGTCTGTGGCTGACATTACTGCGATAGCCTGTATGGTGCCTTCGTCGACATGGCCGTAGTTATGGGCGAGATCCAAGAGTCCTTGTTCTCCGTTGTGGCGCAACAGTCGTCGCAGCAGGTTCGACTCCAGCACGTCAAAAGGCTCGCCTCTCGTCTCGTGGAAATCCAACGCGTCGTAAAGCAGGTACGAAATTTCCTTTCTGTACCATTGTGGCGCGTTACTAACTTGACCGAAATTAGGTGAGCCCTGGCGATCCCACGTGGGAGGGCATAGTAGCAGAGTATGTATTCGCTGTTCGCACCCTTGTTGGATTAGCTAAGGCATGAGGTGAACTCACATACTACTAGCAATAATGGCGGGATAAGCACGACGCTGGACGTCGTCCTGCACTGTCAGCTTGCGATCGTGTATCGCTTCCTCCCGCCCGAATATACAAATTCACAGTAAGTGATGTCGGGACGTCTCAGGAGTCTTATATGTTCCCAAATTGCCTAAAACCTTCCCCTGCAAAGCAGAAACTAACGTTCAGCAATACAGCCCTCTACAATGCTCGACCGAGTGCGTAAACGAGGCAAGGATAACACTGTCAATGCTGGCTAAAGTTGGGGAGGCAGGTGTAAGGACGCACGTGGACGGATGGACGACGTTAGTAAACACGTAAGCCACGAGCCAGCCTAGCACCTCATACCACCCTCTTCTTCACTAATAGCTCGATGTAGAATCCTGTCTCTAGTCCCACTAGTCTCCTTCATCGTGCTAGCCGGCAACGCGATAGCGACATCTTCGGGGAACGACCTGCCACTCCTTTCACGGATAATTTCAGTCTTACAACCAGTGGCGGCGGGCTCGCCGCTCGTGCGGAAGGTGCACGGAGCATGCGAGAGCCTCAGCCGGATCGCGGAGCGTGTGGTATCGAGCGCCAGCCCGTCCCCGGCGCCCAATGCGCAGCACCAGCACCAGCACCAGCACCAGCAGCAGCAGCAGCAGGGAGGATATCCGCACGTTAGTCAGGAACAACAGTTCGAATCGTACGCTTTGCCGATGGGACAGCAAGACTGGGATAGCGTGATGATGGAATTCGAGGCCGAGTTTGGCAACTACGATTCCCGCGAGCTGGCGAACATCATCGAGCCTTGCTTTGCGAATGCGTACTGGTGAGATGCGCGGCGCGTTCCTTGTAGAATAGACGTAAGTGAGCGTGTATTGATTAGATAGAGTAGAATATGCTGTGTTAGGGATTGTATCTCATAAAATTCACATGTCCTTCTGTGCTCACAGATCAATTCATCTGGTAGTAGACCACTCGTAGCATTTGGTTACGGGTGTATATAGAAGGGATGTAAAATCCCCATTTCGATTGTACTTAGGTAGATGTAGCTTGAGGCTCATGCACACCCTCAGCCGTGGCTAAGCCGCAGGTTGAAATCACCAACCCACCTGGGCAGTTAGGCACCTAACAGGTGCCTTACAGGGGGGTATATGAAGGGCCGTTGGGGCCACTTCCGCCAAAACGTAGAACTTAGCACTTAGCACTTGGCACTTAGCATTAGGGTTATATTTATATAGCTATCGTACGAAGCAATAAATTAATTAAAGTTAATAAACTATTTAAACTATTTATTACTAGGGTTTAAAAATTATACGAAAAAAAATATTTATTTATAGTTAAATAAAATTTTAAACAAAGCTTAGAAAAGCCCGAGGCAGAAGCAGAAGCGGAGGCGGAGGTAGCAGCAGCAGCAGCAGCAGCAGCGCTTAGTAAACTAAAGTACGAAGCACCGAGCAGCATAATCCCGCTACTTACACCTAGCGCACGTACTACCGAAGTAGCTTAGTAAATAAATACAGTAAAAAAAAAACCGTACAAGCCTATCTACGCTTTACGCTATCCGTATTAAATAAACAGTATAGGGCCGAAGCAGCGGACAAGGACAAAGTATTTTATTAATAAAAAGTTAGATAATTTTATACTAAAGGCCCTTTTAACCCAGGGGCAAAAAAGCCTAAGTTTTTAAAACCCTTTATTTAATAAAACCTTTTCTTTTATTATTATTTACTACTTACTAATTATTATTTATTACTTATTAAATATATATAATATTATAACTAATAATTAAAACAATAACTATATAAAATATAAACAATTTATTAGCTTTTTTTTTTTAAGCAGTTATAAAAGCTTAATAAAAAGGACGGAAATATACTAGCTACTTTTTAAACAGCCGCGCTGTTTGCTTAAAAAAAGCGTAAGTAAATTTTTATTAAAGAATAAAAATCGGGCCTAAATAATTAATATAATCCGTTTAACCGGCTAATAATTATTATTATTATTATTTATATTAAATTTATTTATTAACTATTATATTATTTATATAAATTTT
>MU619977.1:0-24462 GCA_025201785.1 Xylaria longipes
ATTATTTTTATAAAATTAAATATTTTAAAAAGTTTTTAAAAGTTAAAATTAATATTTTATAATTTATAAGCTATAATTTTAAAACTAAATATATAATTATAGTTATTAATATTAATTTTTAATATTATTAATTTATTTAAACTTTAAATTGTTTAAACGTTAAAAACTACTAAAAAAATAACTGTATAGTTAATTTTTATTAAAAGTTAAATTTTTAGTTATTAAAAAAGTTTTTTAAAGTTAATTTTAAACGTTATTAATTAGTTTATAAAATTAAATTAAATATTAGCATATTAATTAATTTTTATAAATAATAAAAACTGGAGGTTTTATAAAGTAAATAAAGCATTAAGTAAACGCTAAAAAGGTAAAAAAAAACGCTTATAGGATAAAAATAATTTTATTATAAAAAATATAACTAATTTAATTATTTAAAAAAATATATAGGACTTAATATAGTTATAAACGTTAAAGAATTATAGTAGTAATAAAATAAATATATTATATTAGTAATATTATAAATAGTATAATAAAACCGGCTATAATATAAAAATTTATAATAAAAAAATAAAACTAAATAATAAATTAAAATTTGGTTAATTTTTAATAATAACTGCTTTAGTTATAAAGTTATTAATAATTAATTTTAATAAAATAATAAAAAATAGCTAACTTGTTTATATAGCTGACTTGTTTATAAATTATGTTATATTTAAAAACTTTATTTTTTTTGTTTAAATTTAATAAAAGCTTTAAATAATATTTTATAAATAAATTATATATTAAAATTAATATAAATATTATTTAAAACAAGCTAATATTTAACTATATATAAATATATATATATATATATTTAAAATATAAATTAAAACTAATAGTTTAAAATAAATTAATAACTTTAAAATATTATAAAAATTATATATATATTAATATTTATTAAAAACGTTTTTAAAATATTTATAATTATTATAGTTAAATTTAATTTTAAATTAAAATAATATAATATTATTAATAGTTTTATAAATATAAAACTTAATAAAAAAATTTATATAAAAAAACCTTTTAAATAAAAAAGATTTTAAACTATTTTAAAGTTTAATAAAGTTTTATATAATTTAAAAAATTATTTTTATTTTAATAAAAGAATTTAATTTTTATTTTTATAAAAATAAAAAATAAAATTATTTTATATAAGTTTTATTATTATTTATATAAAAAATATTGATATTTATTTATATAAATAATATTATTATAACTTATAAAAAAACCTAAAAAGATTTATTTAAAAAGCTATAAAATAACTTAAATAAACTTATTAAATAATTAATAATAATAGTTTTTAATTATTTTTATAGGTTAAAACTATTTAAAATTATTAAAAATAATTAATTTAATTATTTTAATTATTTTAAACTTTATATTTAAAAAGGATTTTTAATTTAAAAAAAGATTTTTATTTTTATTTTATATTTTAACAATAATAATAAAACTATTATTTTATTAAAATTAACTATTAAATAAAAAATATATATTTATTAAAAAAAAGAATTTAATTATATATATAGTTATAATTACTTAACTTAATATAACTTTTAATATTTTAAAACTTTTATAATGTTTTTTAAACTTAAAACTATAATATTATAAATTAATAAATTAATTATTTAAATATTATAATTAAACTTAATATTATATTTTATAATTTAAAAATAATAATAATTTTAAAATTATTCATAATATAATTTTTATAAATAATATTTTTAATTAAAAAAATTTAATAAATATATATAATAAAACTATTTAAAAAAAATAATTAAAAAATATATAAATAAATAAAATCTAATAATAACTTTTATTATTAAAACTAAATTATTAATATTAACTTAAGCTATTAAAAAACTTCATTTATAAACTATTTTATTAAAAAATTAAAATTTATTATAAATAATTAATATATTATTATTTAATATAATAATTAATAAATAATTAAACTTATTATAAAAAAATAATAACTTTATAAATAAAGCTTTATTATATAAATATTTATAATTATTAATTTTATTAAAAAGTTAAAGAAAATACTTTATAAATAGTTTATATATTAATTAATAATATAATTATTAATAAACTATTAAAACTATTATTTAAAATAAATAAAATTAATTTTTTAATTAATTAAAACTTATAAATATTTATAAATATTATTTTTATAAAAAGTAAAATAAAAATAAATATTAAAATTTAAAAACTTTATCAAACTTATTTTAAAAAAAATAAATTAAACTATTTAAAATTAAATAACTTTAAATAAAGTTAAAATAAAAAAAAATTATATATATTTTATTTATTATTTAAAGCTTTTATTTTCGCTTATTTTATATTTTTTTTAAACTTTATAATAATTACATTTAATTTTATTATTTTAATATTTATTTTATAAAAAGTTTTATTTATATAAGCTTTTTTAAAAAAATATATTAAATTTAAAAAGTTAAAATAATAATTTATATAATATAAATTATTTATATACATTTATTTAATATAAAATAAAATAATTTTTATAATATAATAAAACATATTATTTAATTAATTAATATAGTTAATTAAAATCGCTTAATTTTAACACTAGCAATCCTTATAAAACTAGCAATCCTTATAGCCCTTGTACAGGCCTTGTAGCCCTTGCGCAGGGCTTGCTAACCCCCTAACACCCCCGCCTAGGTAAGCACGCCTTGGAGCCGGCGCGGCGCGCGGAGTTGGTCCACTGCCATACTGCCCTGCCCGAGGATTTGCACGCTATCGCTAAGCCGACCGAGTAGATGGCGCCGACAACGCCGCGGAGATGCCAAAGTTTGCCAAATATGACCAAACCGAGCCCGTCTATTCGTGACACATGAAAACATATCTGCGGCCGGACCTTCGAACGATATGGCATGATTTGGAACTGGTCATGAAATTCTTTTCGTCGCCTTACTAAATCATTCTAATTGGTCTTCAGGTCTTCCCGGCCAGTCCCGAGAAACGGTTCTCCCCAGTCAGTATAAATAGCCAATGTGCCAACGGATAAGTGTTGGTCTAAACAGCTGCTTAGAACAATCCCCAGTTATTCTGTACCGTTCCTGTTTTCGCCGTCGTAGTGTCATCACCAAGTGTCATCACCAATACACCGAGCATCTTTCACATCAAGGTCCAACCAATGGCTGCCCCCTTGACGCCTTCCCAGATAGCCGTTGTGAAAGCGACGGCGCCGGTTCTGAAGGAGCATGGCGAAACGATCACTACCCTATTCTATAAAAATATGTTAAACGCAAACCCCGAACTGCACAATATCTTCAATGAGGCAAATCAGATCGGCGGCGCGCAACCCCGTGCGCTAGCGGCTGCTGTTTTTGCTTACGCTACTTATGTAGATGATCTTGGGAAGCTCGGTGCTGCTGTCGAGCGTATTGCGCACAAGCACGCCAGTCTTAACGTCCAGCCCGAGCAATATCCCATTGTGGGCAAGTTTCTTCTCGAAGCCGTGGCGACTGTGTTAGCCGATGCATGCACTCCCGAGATAGCTGAAGCTGTAAGCAGAACTTCCAGGGAGTCAAGGGGGGGTTCTCTATTCATCAAGGTCACTGACACGAGCTACGAATAGTGGACGGCGGCGTATGCATTGCTTGCTGAGGTCTTTATCAACAGAGAGCACCAGATCTACGTTGCTTTCGAGAACTGGACCGGCTGGAGACGCTTCAAGATCCAAAACAAGGTCGCCGAGTCCTCAGAGATCACAAGCTTCTACCTCGCACCCGAAGATGGCGTCGCCCTACCAGAGTTCCTACCGGGACAATACGTCAGCTTGCAGCTGTACATCCCCAAACTTGGGCTTCGACAGCCCAGACAGTACTCCCTCAGCGATGCTCATGGGAGCGATTATTACCGCATCAGCGTCAAGAAGGAGTTGGGCGAGCAGGTGGAGCTCCCGGGGCTGATATCCAACATGCTGCACGGCGAATTCAAGGAGGGCGACGTGGTAGAACTTACCCATCCCACCGGCGAGTTCTTCGTGAAGATCGAAGAAAAGACACCCATTGTACTCATCTCAGCAGGAGTTGGTATCACCCCCATAATCGCGATTCTAAACAGTGCCGTGGCCGCGGGATCTTCGAGGAAGATCTCACTTATACATGGCGCCCGTAGTTCCGAAGTCCGTGCATTCGCCGACACCCTCAGGCGTGCCTCGGAAAATTCCAACGTGGAGGCGACTATGTTCTTATCCACTCCCAAGGAAATCGAAGTCAAGGGCGTCGATTATGACTTCGAGGGCCGAGTAAACCTAGAAAAAGTCGACCCAGAGCGCCTATTCACGAATGACTCGACTACTAATTACTACGTCTGTGGACCGATGTCATTCATGACAGATATTCAGCAATATCTCGTCGGTCATGGCGTCAGCCAGGACAAAGTCCACCTCGAGATATATGGTGTCGGGAATTAATGGCCAACGAGCGTGCTCAGAAGCGATCAACCAATAGGTGATCTAAATAATGTGATTGGTCATTAAAAGATAATCAAGATCTATAGAGGAAAGTAAACGACTGTACTGAAAAAAAGGAATTTTGGATTTGGGGGGGGGGGGTTATCTATTTTAAGCGTGTTATTGAAGATTTTTGGCTACACCGTGTAATGTGTATATACTAGATGTGCATTTTCCCATTTTCCATATGGGATCAAAGACCTTGTGTCCTATTGTAGGACTAGAACATCTCTTCTAAAAAGTGTCTGTAGAGCAGGCTTGCGTTCCACTCTGTTGCAAACTCGCTGTTTCCATCGTCAAATTTGTATGTTCGTGCTAGCAAGGCAGCGAGGGTCCCGCTGTTAAGGCAAAGGTGGAAGGGTAGGGTATGGCACGAGATGTCACCATTACCCCGTAATAAGATCATGTTGTCGGTCCTTACTACGTCAATATCATTGTGCCAAAGATGCTGATTGGGCGCCAAACGAGGGCGGGACAAAGGTCCTTGAGCCGAGTTGCGCAGAACAGTCCGCGAGGAATATTTGTACGGATAATCTGGGAGGCCTGCGTTCATCTAACCTCTCGCAGTGAATCAGGGATTTCATTCTTGTTTCTATATCAATTCGGAACATAATGTAAGTAGGCGTATCGTGGCGTTTAAACAGCATCCTCGGACACTCCGATTTAATTATCGACAAGATTGTACTCCTCCTCGTTACCGCCCTAATATGAGTTTCCTGAGATCTATCTTCCATGGATCCACCGTGTTCCGACCATTTTTATGAAGATCGAATCACCCAAAGAGAGGAAATTACAACATGCAATCATCTCAAGGCATTGTGTTGAAAAGGGTTCGCTTTCTTTCTAGGCGAACCAAGTTAGCGTCGGAGGTATGATTAGGATAACTCCAAGGAACTTGGCATGTGAACCCTAAAGGTAACCCAATCCAGCTTAATGTATGTGAGGATCAAGTTTCATCATATAAGAGAGGCGATACTAGCAGATGATCAAACCCCGGCACCTCCAAGTCTACAGTGCACGAATGAATACCAAAGGCCTCCGACCGTTTCAACGTTCTGAGTCACCTCCTAGAGGTGGGATTAAGGCAGTCCGAGCCCTTACGGTCAACTGTATATGCTGTCCCCGGGAAGCAGATGGATGGCATACAGCCTCTGATGGATTAAAACCCTCGATATTCTCAAGTTTACTTGCCCGGATAGGCCTGTTTGCCATACACCAGAAATTGTGTCAGTTCAAAACTAAGGCTGGGATGAGAGACAGCTCTGCACTACTTTGACGACGGGAGCGAACGATTTAGCAAGGGACAATAGTTCTGCTCCAGGGTCATTCACATGGCAACTGTACCAACCTCATAGGTAGTCATTCGATTCTGTCGCCAAATTGTTCCACTTTAGGCAAGGGGGCCAAGTGTGCTGCACTGCAGTAATATCAACTTTTATGCGTCGCGTCGACGCTCTGTTTCGCCTGCAGCCTTGACAGGTGTCAGTGCCGATTAATACGCCAGTCAAGTGTATCGGTAATTTGCCTCGAAGCATCGCTCTGCAAGACCGGATGCTCTCAAGGCCGGCATCTCTAGGTGCTCCCTAAATAATCCCTGGATCTCTTCGATGCATGTCTCACTTTGCTGCAAATCGGTAGAAAAGAACTCGGTTCGTGTAGTACCCTCAATTGTTGCCAGGAGGCAGCCTTGAATGTGTGCATCTACAATACACATATCAAGTCCTCCATATCGTTACAGGGTCCCGGGATCTGTGTTTCCAGCAAGCGGCCTCCCCACGCAGACTGACATCACCCCCAGCCGTTTGTGTTGCCTATCTGAGCCCAACTCGGGAATCTGAACGATCGTACCTAGATCTGTCACAACAACATGATCGAGATACCCGGGGTCTCTGACCCGACACCGCAGAAACCCCGTCTGAGATCTGGTGGACCACCCCATGCTCGTGGCAGTCCGTGGCACTGTTGCAGCAGCAGACGTAAGCGCAGTGGATATTTTGGTTCAAGCATTACCTACCATGCAATATTCATGGCCTTCAACCAATCGATGCCACCTCCTACAACTACACATGCTAAGGGAACAGAGTAGACTAGCATTTGCCACCAATTGCAGACACAATTAATCCACTTCCAGATATTCTTACCTCCAGACGCCCCCTAGTCGATAATATACAGCATCAACTCTACAGGAATACAATACAATACAGCCAGACAGCGCCAAAGACCTATCTGCGATCGTATACGGTATTCACTACCCAAGAGAGCGGAAATCCACTCAAGGCAATCGCGTTCTCCAGATAAAGATAAGTCTTTCTCAGCATTAGTACAATCTGCGTTTGAGGTATCGCCTCCAGAATAAACAAGGTACTCTAGGTGACCTTGCGTTCGTCTCATATGACAAAACATTGTAGTGTCTTTGAAACCTTGCTCTCCTGGAAAAAGTTTGTCTTTTTTCTGCTACATCGGATGTAAACAGCGTAATAACACACAGACGGGTCGTTTGAGACACTTACAAATAACTTAACTCATTACACGAGCTTACTCCTAGCCATGATTGATTATAACAAGTAAGAGCGCTCGGCGTTAGTAATCACCCCAGACCTTTCGCAGCTAACCTGGCCAGGGCTCTACCATGGATGAAGGTGAATTGCACATTAGATAACTGCTGAAGAACAAGTGCTAACGTGCGGGATTTTTAGATTCATAGCCAAAGGCAGCCTTTGAACAACCACAGAGGAAATTCTCGCCAAAGTAGTCGTGATCATGGCCCTGCCGAACCGAAAAGCCTGTGACCGATGCCACAACCTCAAGTTGGCCTGCCGACGAATAGACGAAGGGCAATGCGAGCGATGCTTGAAGGCAAACCGGCCATGTACTTCCAGCCCTTCCCTTCGCCACCATAAGAAGAGAACCTGTCGCGGGCGTGAACCTAGAAATCGGGGCAAACCACTGCAAATTCGGCCCGCCCCTCAGAAAGGTTCGTTATATCTTCGAGAGAGCCGCTGCTTACACCACATTCAACCGGGTCTAACACAACTTAGCCACGGGAGAAACACTGCTCCCGCCTCATCGGGGTCGACTGCCGTGCAACTCTATGTCTCAACCAGAGCACGCTCCCGCCACAGCGAACCCCTTCAACGAGCCTCAAGTCAACAAAGACGTGATAAGTCTTTCGAGTACACGTAGCTCAGGACCAGGCTTCCCAAAGTTCTTGGGAGAGGAAGCATACAGGTCTTACAATACTTGTCCTCCCGGCTTTCTAAACTGCGAGGACTTTCAGCAGACACCCTTTGCAGCCGAGGTAGGACCAAGATATCCAGAGCTCCGCCTGTCCCATTCCAGCTTAAATTACAATCAGTTTCATGACACGATGTTCCCAGAGTATTTCAAAGAGACTATCATGGAATATTTAACTGAAGTGAATCGGGCACATGATGCTTGGAAGACCCTGCAGACAGACACCACGTGCAGTGGTACGAGTACGGTCCACTGGGGGTTTGATGAGACTTATCCGCCACGACTCTCCATTGAGGAGGTGTTTCATTTGTCCCAGCGGTTTGCCTTTAGTTTAAACACAATGTTGAACTCTAGCACGCTCGCAATTCATCAGGTCGATCCAACAGTTGCTTCATTGGTGTATTCACGGCTTCAAGACATCCACGACATAATCATACAGCTTGCCACCCAGTCTTTACAGCTATCAAAGGACGCAGTAGTGCGAATAAGCAATTGGCACAGATTGTACACCTAAACCTTGAATTTGAAATAGTTTCCGTTAAGCTGTTTCTTGCGTGACAACTAGAACTGGTACTAGCCGTTTGTAGTCTTATGATTGCTTGTGAGCTTACAGACGCTTCTTTCATTAAATGATTATATTTTCAAAAGATGATTAATAAGGTCACGGTTTGGAGTGGATAGCTTTGCGTCTAAGTTTTGAGGAGGCACACAAGTGATTCACACGCAGGGCTTTCCGAAATGCCTGCCACTACTAGTCAGACCGCGTTGCATTCACTTGATAGGGTTACCGATTGTCTTGTGAAAGACCGTGTAATCGGTTGTTATACGGCAGATGAACACATTTTGAGATTAAAACGTCGCTAGCAGCATCAAAGTCCACCATAGCTCGGACCCTAGCGGATGTAGCCTTCAAGATGCCCATCAATAGAAATTTTTCTAACACTCAGGAGCTATTTGTCCTTCGTTGAAATAGCCCGTGGAGGGTGAGTACTTCATAGCCTTAACGCCGATGTCTTTGTATTATCCCAACTACCTGTTTCCGCAAATAGGACAATGGCTCGGCATTGCCATTCCCTCTTATCCAGTCCTTTCACAGCCGGATAACCGAAATTTGACTTGAGTCTTACAGCAATCAGTAGGATGGGGATCGGCGCCTAGCCACAAATCGAAATGGTGCTCAATAACGCCGACTACCTCGACGATGACATCAGGGCATTAACCCTTCAACCCTAATAGGTACATCACCTCTATTCCCTCTCGGCGCCTTTCGTTATTGAATGCTTGTTGGCAATCCCATTACCTACACTTACCAACACTCAGACCCACGCCTCAAACTCCCACGATCATATTTAATTCTTCTTGAGCTGTTTAAATTCTTCTGGAAATTTAATCCTCCCTTCATCCTGAACTTACTCCTCAACCATACTATTGCAATCCTGTCTACAATTGGCATCCAAAACCCAAGTTTGAAACATCTAATTCTCTGAATTACCCCCTTTGCCAGTCTCAACATGGCGTATATATTGAATCCTTCGGAGCCTATTGCAATCGTTGGAAGTAGCTGTCGCTTCCCTGGCGATGTGACTTCGCCTTGTAAGCTTTGGGATCTTTTATGCAGCCCTCATGACCTCTCACGCGAGGTCCCCCCTGAGAGATTCAATGCCAAGGGCTTCTATCACCACAATGCCAAGTACCATGGCGCCACTAATTCTATCAAGGCGTATTGGTTGAACGCCAACCCTGCCTCCTTCGATGCGACTTTCTTCCATATCAAGCCCAAGGAAGCCGAAGCCCTGGACCCACAGCAGCGTCTCTTGCTCGAGGTTGTCTATGAGGCCATGGAAGCAGCCGGCTTCCCTCTTGACCTGTACAGCGGCAAGGAAGTCGGCGTCTTCGCGGGATGCATGACAAATGACTACGAGACACTCTCGGCACGGGATCAGCTCGTTGCTTCGGAGTATTTCCCAATTGGCAACTCGCGATCCATTATAGCTAACCGAATCTCCTACTTCTTCAACTTCCGGGGGCCTTCTCTGAGCGTCGACACGGCATGCAGTTCCGGTCTCGTCGCATTACATCTAGCCATGCAGAGCCTCCGCGATGGTCGCTGCACTGTGGCGTGCGTGACGGGCGCCAACTTGATGCTCACACCAGACCAATTCATTGTCGAGTCTGCCCTCGGCCTGCTGAGCCCTGCTGGAAAATGCCACATGTGGGACACCAAGGCCGATGGCTACGCCCGTGGCGAAGGCCTTGCTGCCCTTGTTGTGAAACCGCTATCTCTTGCTATCGCCGATGGTGACCAGATTGAAGCCGTCATCCGTGAAATCGGTTCCAACGCCGATGGCAAGACGGCCCAAATCACAGAACCGAATCCGGAAGCTCAAGCGGCGCTCATTCGGGGAACCTACAACCGAGCTGGTCTTGATCCTAGCAATCCCTTGCACCAATGCCAGTACTTCGAAGCCCACGGCACAGGAACCCAAGTCGGGGACCCCCGGGAAGCTGCTGCAATCCATAATGCATTCTTTGGCAATTCTAACCGTGGCCAAGACAACACGGAGGCGTTGTCTTTCCCGAGCAAGAAGTTGCTGGTCGGATCCATCAAGACGGTGATTGGACATACGGAGGCCACCGCTGGTCTTGCAGGCGTGCTCAAGGTTGTCTGGAGCTTGAAGCACGGACTTATACCACCGAACCTGCATTTCGAGAGTTTGAACCCGAAGGTGGAACCATTCTATACGCATCTCCAGATCCCCACGGTCATGATGCGCTGGCCTGATCCTCCGCCCGGAGAACCTCGGCGAGCCAGCGTTAACTCGTTCGGGTTCGGGGGTGCTAATGCACACGCCATCATCGAGGCCTACACTCCCGAAGTCCACGGTGTAGGCGGCGCCACCCGATCCCGGTGCCGGCGCGGGTCGGGGGAAGCCACCGGGGTCTTGGCAACGCAGCTACGTCCGAATGGCAAGCGCGACGTCGGCGCCAACGTCAACGTCGCTTTGCAATTGCCCATCGTCATCTCCGCGGCCTCTCCCAAGTCCTTGCGCGACGTTGTTCAATCCTACCAAACATACCTCAGCAAGAACGAAGTCGACCTTCTCGCGTTGGCATGGCATCAATACTCACGCCGCTCGGATCTCCCGTATCGAGTCGCGATTTCCCCATCCACAAAAGCCGAGGCTCTGGAGGCCTTTGGCTCTCTCCTCCCCGCGAACAAGTCGACAATTCCCGCGGAACCTTGCGGCCGGTCTATTACTACGAAGTCGCCTCTGCGAATCCTGGGCATTTTCACGGGCCAAGGCGCGCAATGGCCAGCCATGTCCAGGGGCCTCCTGCAGCAGAACAGCGTTTACCGTGACACCATCCGCACGCTCGATGCCGTTCTCAAGGCCTGCCCCCGGCCGTGCTCCTGGTCGTTGGAGGAGCAGATCCTAGTTAACCAAAACGCATCGCGCCTCCGCGAAGCAGCCGTGTCGCAGCCCCTTTGCACGGCGGTACAGATTGCCCTGGTCGACTTCCTGCGAAGCATTGGCATCGACTTCCATACTGTAGTCGGCCATTCCTCGGGAGAGATTGCCGCCGCCTACGCCGCCGGTAGACTCTCCGCACAGGATGCCATCGTCGTCTCTTATTACCGAGGCATGGTGGCGCATCTCGCCTGCGGTCCAGAGGGCCAAAAGGGCGGCATGTTGGTGGTTAACATGCCCGAGGGCGAGGCTCTGAGCTTTTGTAGTGATCCTTTGTTTGGTGGTCGGATCTGCATCGCAGCAAGTAACAGCCCAACTAGCGTGACGCTCTCTGGCGACCTTGACGCCATCCACCTGGCTCATAAGGCGCTGATCGACAATAAGAAGTCCCCGAAGATCTTGCATGTAGACACGGCCTATCATTCGCAGCACATGACGAAGCCCGCGGTTCAATACGTTGATGCTATGCGAGAATACGGTGTTTCGCCAATCCCGGAAGGAAACGGAACCATCTGGGTCTCCAGTGTGAAGGACCGCCCTCTGACCGGAGCAAATGGTCCAGACTGTCAATACTGGGCAGACAACATGGTCAACCAAGTACAGTTCCGCGGTGCCGTGGAATATGCTCTGTCTCGATCCGGTGACGAATTCGAGTGCGCTCTAGAGATTGGTCCTCACCCAGCGCTGCAGGGTCCTTTCACACAGATTGTCATGGCTTACGACCCCGATCGTATTATTCCGTATTTCTGTCCCCTGAACAGATCGGGGAACAGCGGGCGGTCTGTCTCTGAGTTCCTTGGGCTCATGTGGTCCAGATTCGGGGTCACGTCAATTGACTTGCGCAGCTACATCGAACAGTGCTCCGTACCAAACTTGCTTCACTCGCGACTCTTCAACCTTCCGTCTTATCCTTTCGATCACTCTGTCGACTATTGGCGAGAGTCACGAATTTCACGCCAATACCAGTCCAGGGCGGAGGCGCCCCATGAACTTTTGGGCGTTCGGAGCCGCGAGGACAGCATGTACGAGATGAAATGGAGAAATGTTTTGAAGCTGGATCGGATCCCGTGGCTAGCAGGCCACAAGTTCCAGAATCAAGCATTATTGCCCGCCTCAGCTTATTGTATCATGGCACTCGACGCGGCGCGATACCTCCTCGCTGGCCGACCAGCGTCGCTGGTTGAACTCCGCGACGTTGATATTTTTAGTGGCATTGCGATTGACCAAGATAGTCCGGGCGTCGAAACCATCTTTTGCCTCAGGATTTTGCCAAGCGACGAAAACGGTTCGGCCATTAATGCTACCTTTGATTTGTGTTCGTGTCCTGCCGACACTGATGCTAACAGCACAAATAATATGAAGCAACACGCTAGTGGCTCGATTCGCATCGTTCTAGGGAAGCCTTCCATGAGTGCCTTACCACCTAGAGAACCCCCTCTATCCGAAACATTGCCCGCTGACCCGGAGGCTTTTTACGAGATGATGAAGGGGATTGGCCTGGAATACACGGGCCCCTTCAAGGCCCTAACTTCCGTTCGTCGTCACTATGAGTACTGCTGCGCGACGCTCAGCCGGCTCCACGCCGACGAGACTACTACGCTGAAGATCAGCCCAGCAACGCTTGACGCTTGTTTTCAACCGGCCTTCTTGTCTTACGCTGCCCCAGCTGACGGGTTAGTTGGAAACGGCATAATTAAATATGATGAGACCAACTAACATCTTCACAGGTCACTCTGGACATCTTTCCTACCGACGAAGATCGGCGGGATACAATTCAACCTTGCTGTATTAGAGGGCGACGCCGCGGCCGACTCTAGGGCTACCCTGACCGTCGATACACATATTTCTCGTTGCACACCGCCGGTCGACGCATCCAAAGCCTCCGTCGCTGTTGATATTATCATCTTCAATGAGGCTGGGGAAGCAGAGATACAAGTCGAAGGTCTCATTGTTCGCGCCTGGGCCCACACCAGCCCGAAGGATGACGTGGAACTATACCTCCATACAGTGATGGACGTCGATCCGACTGACGAGATTATCAGTCCCGACGATACTGTCCCAGATGGCGATGGTACTCTATTGGTCGAGGGTTGTCGCCGAATCGCCTCCTTCTATCTGAATAACAATCACCCTGCCCCTGACGCTCACCATGCAGATGACATCGAGAGTTTGACAGAAGAGTCTTATGATGCCAGTGCGACAGAGAGATTATTGGCGAGTGATACACAAGAGATGCAAGAGATGATTAATGAAACGATTCGCCGCTCTAAGCACGCTGACTACTTGGATTCTATCAGGAGCGCGGGCAAACGAGACCCAACCCGCCTCTCTGAATTGCTGCCATTCATCGAGGAAGAGGCGTGCCAAGTTTCTATTTTCCGAAACCATGTTGGCCGCATTGTGAAGCAGATCGCACATCGGTATCCATGGATGAATATTCTGCATCTCGCTACAGCACAAACTGGGCTTGATCGGTTTATACTAGCTGCCATCGGCGACTCCTTCCAGTCTCTCACCATTAACAGAAATGAAGTGCATCCATCCTCTTCAAGTCACAACCCGGTCACCCAATCCGGTGAGGGGGTCCAGGAGCGGGATATTAACGTCGATGAAAAGCTAGCAGCTCAAATCGGGCATCAAGTCTCGCTCGATCTTGTAATACTTCCAACCGCGTTGTTGGGCAACGGCGACCGAACTAGAGCTTTAAAGAATATTGGTGAGGTTATGAAACCCGGAGGTTTCCTGGTCCTAGTAGATCCGCACAGCACCGTACTCGATGCCCAGTCGAGAACGCTTTTTAGCCATCCTATGACGCCACCACACTGGCAGGATACTCTCGACGCTTGTGGCTTCACCCAACAAGCTCGGAACTCCAACCAGTCCTACCCAGCCGGCTTCGTGCTCGTGCGCCAGTTCTGTAAACCCAGCATTCTGTCTAATATTAAGACCAGCAGCACCATAATTGATACGCTCCTCTTGATCCAAGGCGCCTCCAAGAAAAGCGAGAATCAGTTAGTCGCCAGCCTACAAGACCAACTCTCTCCCCACTGCGGTGAAACAATCTGTCGGTCCCTCGACGACGCGACGACGCAGGATCTGAAGACCTGCACTGCCGCCATTATGCTAGCCGATCTCGAGGAGCCGCTCATGTCGAACATGACTGAGCACAGAATGAGCCAACTGCGCACTCTATTCCGGCCGGCCCTGTGTGTGCTCTGGGTGACCCGCGGCGCACGCAGCAGCAACCCCGGGCACGCAGCCAGCTTCGGATTTCTCCGCACTATCGCGGCCGAGGTGGCCGACCTGAAGCTACAAGTACTAGACCTGGACCTGGCCGACACTGAACCGCCCGCAAAGACGATTGCTGCGATCTTCTCTCAGCTGGCTTCCGCCGACATAGATGCGGGCGGTAGCTCCCTGTCGAGGCCGGAACCCGAGATCCACATCGAGAACGGGCGACGGCTGATCCCCCGCGTGATGCCGTGGAAGCACGGCAACGACAGGGTTAACGCCTTGCGCCGTGTCGTCACGACACCTGTTAGCACCCTCCTGCAGTGCGTTGAGCTCATCCCAGAAGAAGTCTCGCCCACCTGCTTCCACTTCGAAATCAAAGACAGACGGCACGGTATCTGTGAGCCGTCGCCAGGCAACGTAGTGATTCAAGTCGAGTACAGCTCTGCACTGCCGCTGAATCTGAGCGAGAAGATATCAGGTTACGTGTGCGTGGGACGGAAGTGGAAGACGGAGGAGCGCATGGCCGCCTTGTCGAACGTGAATTCGTCTTACGTCACTTGTCCGGCCGAGCAGGCCGTCGTGTTGCAGGGAGACCTGCCCCCGAGCCTGACGGTATTGCACCAACTCGTTCGATATATCGTGGCCCTGACAAGGGTGTCTATGGCCTATCATGCCGAGCAGCTTATACTTGTCGCACCCGATGTAGAGTTAGCTAGATGTCTTGTGGACATCGTGGCTCTGAGATCACCTTTGGGCCCCAAAGTCTCCATCATAGAACCGTGTTACGATGAAGCCGGTAAATTGTCCCCTTTCCCCTTTTCCTTGCTAGCTCTATGATTCCCACTTGTACGTGTGTATCACAGTGAGTAAGGCTAACAAACCGAATTACTTAAAATAGAGCCGTCGCCGTACGCCGACATAGCAGCGGGCAACTCCGGACACTATGCCCTGGTCCGCCCACACCCACGAACCCCAATGAAGGATTTGAGACGGATTCTCCCACAAGACGGAAGCATCTTCAATTTCCTGCCAGAAGGCCACGAGCTCGCCCGGGGAATCGTGGCGTCGGTTGCGCGCCGGCGCGCCGTCTATCCCGGGCTCGTCCTATTCGACTCCGAGGCCCGCATCCGCGGGGAAGACTCTCCCACGATCCAGTCCCTCTGGAAACAAGCAACATCGCTGGCCATTAAGACAACACCCACGATCCCGAAGTATATTTCCACAGTATCGCTCAGTGAGCTGCAGTCCCGATCCGGCCCCACACCCCTTTTCCAGATGGTCAACTGGAAGCTCGATACCGGTGCGATGCAGCGGATCAGCCACACGACCGACGAGCAACTCCTCTTCCCGCACAAGGCGTACTTTCTCTTCGGCTTGACGCGTGACTTCGGACACAGCCTGTGCCGGCTCTTCCTCGACCGTGGGGCGCGTCACATCGTGCTCGCTAGCCGGAACCCGACCACTACCTCACCGCACTGGGTCACCGAACTGAACAGCGCCTACAGAGCAAACATCCGCATCGAGCGCGCCGATGTGACGAACCCCGAAAGCCTCATATCACTAAAACAGAAGGTATCCAAAACGACGCCGCGCGTCGTCGGTGGTGTCGTGAACGGCGCCATGGTCCTCGAGGACCGCGTCTTCGCAGAGATGAGCCTATCGACGTGGCAGCGCGTGCTCGCGCCTAAGACGGTGGGGTCATCGAATCTCGACGCCATCTTCGGCGAGGAGCCAGAGCTCGACTTCTTCATCCTGACGTCCTCCTTCGCAGCTGTAGGTGGCCACGCCGGGCAATCCAACTACGCGGCCGCGAACTCGTACATGAACGGGCTCGCCGCGCACCGGAGGCGCCGCGGGCTTCCGGGCTCTGCGCTGAATATTGGAGTTATCTACGGTCTAGGGTTCCTGCACCGCGAGCGCGGGGAGCTGTACGGTGCCCTCGCGAGGGAAGGGTACCCGCCCATCTCGGAGCGGGATTTGCACCACATGTTCCTCGAGGCCATCGTCACCGGCCGCCCAGGGAGCGACGGTCCTGGGGAGATCACCACGGGGCTGCGCCGGTACCGTCGCGACGCGCCCAATCCGTCACACTGGCAGCTCGACCCGCGGTTTGGGCATTTCGCTCAGCGAAATGGGGAGGCGGAGGAAACCGAGGAGTGGAAGCTGAAGAGTCGTAGTTTCCAGGAGGAGCTGGCGGGTCATAATGATCCGGCAGTCGTGGCTGACGCCATCGGCGCCGCGCTTGAGCAGCGTCTACGGACGCTCCTGGGCCTGCCGGAGAGCGCAGTGATCGACCGCCGGTGCAGCCTACTCGACCTGGGCCTGGACTCTATCACTGCTGTCGAGGTGCTCAGGTGGTTCACGACCCATCTCGGCCGCGATTTTGCGCTGCTGAAGATTCTTGATGCGCCTAGTATTAAGAAGTGTGAGTCCTTTTTCTTCTGTTTTCTTTCACCCCTAACCCTGACACTTTTATTGCCCATCTTGCGTCAATCATTTTCCTTTCTATACTTTTAAATGGATTGCCCGTTTCAACCTATCCCCTTTCATCTTTATTTTATAAACCAGAACTAATTAGACTCAACAGTGTGTCTGGATACAGCAGAGCAATTCCTAAAAACTCGCGCTGAGACGAAAAAAGTCGGGCCACCTAGGTAAGAAAGGGATTCATCCGTATTACCCCCGTATCTACAACGACCACTTTCAATCGACTGGAGGAACACTTCTCTGCAAATTAAGAGATCGAATGGAATATTATATTGAGCTATACGTCGAGGCAGATGGATTCATCAATCTAAGTGTTTGAGTACTCATCCCCCCCCCTTTTTTTCTTTCTTAGATTGATAGAATTAAACCAGACTAGACGTGTTGAGTGCACATGTAATAGTAATGAATTCCCTTTGAAGTTGAGGTGTGCTGTGATAGTGATGATCTACGGTTCAGGGCTGCCAATACTGAATCGCTTCTCCGTCTAAACAATTTCGAAGGAGCCCTCATACAGTTCGAATGCTGCCGTATGTGTCAATTGATGTCTTAGTTGACAGCGGAGGCGCTATATATTCATTTTCAATTCACTAAAGGAAGCTGGATCACCTGGCTACCTATGTGCCAAATCAATCGCCTCAAGCAAGCAGAGAGCAAAAGACTTAATTCTCACATCAACAGCTATATACCGTAGATGCACTAGACAGAGCTCGAATAAGGGTACCACAGTGACTTGACATCTTCATGATTGGAGTAGGTATGGCTTAAATCCCACTTCCCTCCCCTTCCGCGTGTAATACCGATTCTTGACGGGCTTTCCAATGGGTACCTACCTACCTAGGCAATACAAGTCACGACGAACAAGCGAGACACGTCAACGAAATCATAACGGGTAAGAAGCGTACTGTTCATAGCGGGATTGACATCCACTCTTCGACAACTTCCCATTGAACAGACGGGAGTCATCACTCTATTGTAATGATGCAATATGTATCATGCAGTCCAGGACCTCATGACTGTGTGAAATCAGCTCATCCCCCTCTCATCGGCTCAGCCGGTAATCTCCCAGCCAGCCCAGTCTCTCTTTCTTTTCAGACAGCCCAACCGTAACTCCACGCTCTGAAGCAAAACCAAGCCAGTCTACATGTAGCATGCCCATGTTCCTCATTCAACGCCACACAATGAATGTTTCCCGAATGACGCCAACTGTGCATCCCATCCAAATAAGTAGTCCCCTCCCCATGAGAACATATCTCACATCAAGTGCAATGAACTGAAAATTAGATCCCAGTAATAGTACGTATATAGTACTGAGAACGCCAATTCCTACCCAAGGACAAGTTGTACCAATTCATAACACGCCCGACCACAGGCCGGTGTGGTATCTCGACACCAAAACCAGGCTCCGCGAGGCACGTAGAACGTTCAGATTTGTACAGAGATTAATGCTCGCCACCAGCTTCCACTCTCAGGCTAGTCGCAGGAGGATAGGCGTGGGGTTGGGCTTGTCAAACGTAACCTCACAATCCAACCCGATTAACTCCCTTTTTTTTTTCTCTTTTTCAATTTATGTAGGAGGTTGGATTGATTAAGAGCCAGTGAAAACCGTGTATAATGTACCCAAAATGCAAATTAAAAGGTGAATAAGGCTGTGTAATGGGAAAGAGCTATAATAGC
Source organism: Xylaria longipes (assembly GCA_025201785.1). NCBI lineage: Eukaryota > Fungi > Ascomycota > Sordariomycetes > Xylariales > Xylariaceae > Xylaria > Xylaria longipes. The sequence continues at coordinate 18,619 of MU619977.1, forward strand.
GAAAAGGAAATCTTTAAGCGAAATGGGAGCAAGATAATGGAAATGCAAGGAGTCCACGGTGCTCCTAATACAAAACACGTCATTAGGTGTCGTGAGGCTTGGAGTAAGCTCTGTTGTGCGCAATAGAGCCTATCAAGAATGCGAACCCGGGGAAATGTCTTTTTTTTTCTCTTCTTCCTTTTTCTTTATTTGCCTTTATCAATTCTTCTTCTTTGGGCGATGGCAAAGTCTCGTCTTTGTTGTATGATGGAATTGGTGCAAGGGGAACCGTAGGCCGAAGCACAGTGGGTGGAGTTAGGCAGGATACTGAAAGCCAACATTGTCAAAATGGTGCTGTTCGTTAAAGACAGTGAGTGGTGTCACTGTTGCGGACGAAGATACGGTGGAGCTCAGCGGGTTCATATGGTCTATTGCCGAGTACGCCGTCACGTCTGCATTGAAGGCGAGCGGCATATTGGTAGGGCTGTTGAAAGTAAAATCCGCCGAGGAGAGGGGCATGTACGCCATGTCCGGGTTGATTGTATTGATTGTCAATGGGCTCGCAAAGCCATAGTCGACATTGGTCATGCCGGTCGAGGCAAAGCTCGAAGAGCTTCCAGCAACGTCAGGATTTACCTCGGCCTCGCCGAAGAAGGACTGGGCGTTGTCGATGTCGTCGTCCGCATCATCATCCTCCTTGGGTCGCTGCTCGTCTTGCCGCACGTATATCTCTCGCATCCAGTTCTTCAGCTCATGCATAGAAGGCCAGTCTCCACCACCCTTGCCGCCGCGCTTGTCATCGTCACCACCATTCGCGCCCGAGTTCTTGTTCTTCGACCGCGAAGGCTTCTCTTTAAAGTGCGTACGTCTGAGGTGTGCCGCCGCATTGTAGTAGGCCCCGTATTTTTTCTCTGCGTTACAGGCCTTGCATTTGGACAGGGCATTTACCACCTGGACATTGACAGGTAGCCCGAACTCCTGAGGGTCAACACAGATGAACTTTTTGACAAGCGTTTGATGCTTAGCATCCTTATGGCGGCGGAGTTCGTGTTCCCCCCTAAACCCTTCCCTATGCTCATCACAGAGATCACAGAACACTTTAGGTTGTCGAGGCCGTATATACTTGGTTTTCGCAATAACGGCCTTTCCATCGTTCTTGTCATCCGAAGGTGGCTCGGGCTTGTTCTCGTCGACGGACGGCTTCGGCTTGAGCGGTGCATTTTGGGCGCGATGGTTTTGCCTCGCCAAAGTGTCTTTGGCGCGGGCGCTGAGAGACGAGGCAATCGACTTAGCACTAGCGGTACTCGTACTCGAGAGTGATCGTTCCATGTCTGGCGACGCAAATAGCCCTTCATTAGGTGCTGTGGATACGTACTGTCCCGCAAGTGATGCCAAGCTTGACCCAACCGCGAAGAGGGCGTGCTCGTGAGAGGACTGTTTTTCTAGAAATGACGATGAATCGCCATATTCAATAATTTGCTGTGAATTCTCGGGGAAAAAGACGCTTTGTGACGTCTGAGAGCCGACATTCATCATGCGCACTCCTCCCTCGTCAGAGTGATTGTCGAACTGGCTATTCTGTCGCGTCATGGGGGCGGTGTTATTATCCCATGTAGGGCCAGACGTCATAGATTCACAGACAGAGACACTCATGTTCAGATTGGAGATATCCATGTCGCTTCGGTTAATAACAAGATCAGGCAACGGGTCCTCATGGGCCGCCAACCAGACGGCAGGGTCAACCAGAACGCCTGTTGTGGTAGAGAAGGGTCCCGTTTCCATAAGGGTGGACAGCCTATGCTGCTGTTTGTCGGCTGGGATCTGTTGCATTAAGCTGGCGAAAGTCTGGGAGGCCATCAGGTTGTTGTGATTTAGATAGTTGCCTTGCTCTGTGTGTTTCGCGTGTAAGCCGGTCGCTTGGAACGTTGGGGGTGGCGAAACAGGGGAACTGTCGGTGAAGGGACCAGCAGACCTGGTGGAAAGATTTGAAGCAGCGCGATCCATTTTCTGTGATGAAGGGGCCTGCTGCGACATGGTACGTGGTCTTTTCACGGCGTGAGGGTAAAGCTCGTTCCGATTCTGATACGGATGCTACGGCTCATCAGCATCGACAATCGAGCGAAAAGGACATAACACTTAGTGAGAGCATCTTACTGAGGTTCGCGGGTCAACATGATGTCGATTATGTGACTTTCCGCTAGCAGGGTGAGCTATCGACGTGCTCCCTGATGAGGTTACGGGCACAACAGATAGTTGAGTGTCACCATGTGCATCGAAATGAATCGACGGTGCCTGGCGGGTTGAGCTCTGCAACCGATATATCTGTTGTCTCGCTACCTCGAGGTCCTCCTCTTTGCTTTTGAGCTGAGCTCGCAAGCGTTTAATCACTAGCTGCTCCGAGATTGGAAGTTGGTTCATTACGCCGTTCAGGTTACCTTATTAAGCTTTAGATGAGAACGCCAGTCAAAACGAGAGCTATCGTCGCTTCACTTTCACTTTTCTGCGGGACCCTTTCCGCAAACTTCGAAGTAGCCCTGCTTTCACAGGTCTAGGGATAGTGGATAAAGACAGCGATGGCAGGATTAGTTGTTCCCGTCTATGTGGGTTCCGCAACAGAAATGGCGAATCCCTGTGGGTGTAAATGGATGGATCGGCGGGAGGAAGTGATGAGGAAGAAGAAACACGGGCATCTACTTCAGGCGAGACAATGGTGATGGCCTCGACGAGAAGAAGAAGGCGCGTTAAGTACCACCAGTCAGTCGACTATGAGGCTTTGGCGCATGCGTGGCAGTGGGCCGAATATGCAGGCCCGTCACGTCTGCCACTGGATCTTGTATCTAATTTACGACAGCTCAGATCAGTTTCTCTTGGCTTTGGAACTTGGTCAGCTGGGGGGTGCCGGGATCCTTGCAAGCACCATGCAAACACGCTAGCAGTTCCGAATGGTGGTTTAGTACATTAATACAGTCGTATACACGTGTATAGCGCCAAAGTCCAGCCAGCTCACCACACACCATCACTGTTAACGAGATTAGCTGCGTTGATCCTTTATAGACGGCGTCCCATATTTCCAACCGGATGCATGCTATCGAACCGCCTTCCAGCGCTTCCATGCGGCCAAAGTGCAGAAGAGCAAGAGGGAAACAAGAAGGTGGTGTGCCATGTCTTGACGGCGCGAAGCCACGATTGGCACTGCGACTATGACTCTCTACTACGTACATGCACAGAGAGTAGCATGCTTATGCATTCATGGGAGGTGTAGCTTGCCCCGAATAGGAATCTTACGGTCCCGCATAACTCTACAGAGGCGCACGCCGCCGTGGTGCGTATAGCCCTTGGGTAGCCCCGATACCACCGAACTGGATGGTGGATATAAGCGCCGTACAGTTGGTAGATCATTGAGAAACCGTGCGCTGAACATGGTCTGCATACCCCTCCATACTGGTGTAAGGAAAGAAGAGCTTATGGATGCACATTTGTACTTGGGATCCAGAACGCGCTCGACGAATATAATTGGAAATCCCATACCACCAACAAAGGCGACATAGGCATTTGCCTAAAGCAGTAGATTGGTTGATGCCTGAAACCGTAAGAAGAGTATCCGCTGGCAATCGTCTTACTACGTGGTCGTATGCAACCTGTGAGACATAGACTAGGGCAATGTGCAAATGAGAGCCTGAAACGGTAGAAAAAGATCGCTAAACGGCAACGGCCATATTCGAGGAGCTATCGAAATTCTCCGGGGTCCAGTCGAGCGAAACGCTCGAAGCAATATTTCATGACGCTCTGCAACACAGCGACGAATAGCGTCCATCCAACGAAGGAGGCAGAGCCTGCAAGGAGAAACCTCGTGGCCATCGTCTTTCTTCGACGGAAGCTGCATGGCATGGCTATCGACGGGGGTACGGGTGCCTAGTCCCTGTTGGTCTGGGTCCAGCGAATCCGGGGACGGTACCGCGGTGGCCTAAACTAGCCAAGGCAAGGGGCAGGTTGCGATGCGTTGTCCCCATCTCCAATCTCCCGGTCTCCCAAAGTGAGGCGGTCCCCCGCGAGTGGCTGTCGACGTCTGATCGGGGTGGGCCACAATCCTTTCGGGCTACCCACAGCGCGACAACAGGACTTTAGTGTACCTAGCGTAGCAGGACTGATGACTGCAGATTTGCGAATTCGCGCATGGGCGGGCACCTTTTCCCCAAAGCCTTGCGCCTAGTTTGCTTGTTCTGACAAGTACAACCAGAGGGCATTGGACGGCTGACGGACTCGCACCTCTGCGTCATGGATCTGATCTGGAGTCGTCTGCACTACGACGCTCCAAGTGCAAGCCAGCAAATACATACATACGCTTGCTTCTACGTTCCCGCCCGTTGGCTTGCCCGGCTTTGCCCGATTTCTAACAACGACTCGAACATGTCCATTACTACAGTCGTGAACAGTTGTCTAGACTGGCGAGTTTTCTCCGACGGCGGCCTCTACAACTGACCGGACTACCTATGCTCGTCGCCAAAAGGGCAGGCTAGCGAATCGAGTCACAATAGGAGAGAGACGGCGGGAGAAGAAGTTAGCAAGCGTCGTGTGGAACGATGTAGATGTTGTCGGTGACAAAAATGGATGCTTGGCTTGAAGATGATCGGTCAAGAGGCCATAGAAGCCGGGCGTAGCAGGGTCGAGGAAAGGCTTGTTGAAGAATCCCGGTGACTTTCGTCCATGGGCGGTATGCAGCTCCAGGTTGCGCTGCAGCTTTTTCTCGAGCTGTTGTACACGATGCCGTATTAGTAGCACACAGCTGTTGGTATTCGGTATTCGTTTCAGCCTAAGCACCCCAACTGCGGCCACTAGTGACAACACGGACGAGCGACAAGGGTCGGCCGGAGATATGACGGCATGTTGTATGTGCCCTTGGACAGGCTCGACTTGTGCGTCCCTTATCCATTCACTCATTCAAAGAAAAGCTGGAAGATGGGACGGCGATCCCGAGATGGATGTGAATCTAATAAGTACAACGGGTCGTGTTCCAAGGTAGCCTGAGGAGATAGCTACCAGATGATGGACAGCCAAGCAAAGCCACTTGGCCCTGTTGAGCCGACCTGAGCCGACCTGAGAAGAACTCGACGCCGGAGTGGTGTCAAAGAGGCCCAATTGGGTCGGAATACCCAGGGAGGTGGTCGGCCAGGGCCAGATGACGATGGCATTGCGGGGGGTTTACTGTAGTAGCCAGTAGCCGTGCCGCCAGGCCGCCGATGCAGACGGAATGAAGGCTGCAAGAGTCGCCAGTCCCTCGACGTCGCAGTTTGACTTAAGTATACGTAAGTAGGTTAGTCTAGTACGCAGTACGTGGTACTGCACGTAGGCCCCAGGCCCATGTATGCTGTATGCTGTATGCTGTAGTATAGGTTTGTTTATGTGCATACGTGCGTGGCTAAAAAAGTGAGGGGAGAAAAGTTTTATACTAGGATTTATATAGTTTTATAAATAGTTAATTAATAGTTTATAATTTTATTAATTATATATAAATAGTTTTAAATAAGTTAATGTTAAAAAACGTTTAAATATTTTTAAACGTTTATATTAATTAAATATTTTATATTAATAAAGTTTTTAAAATTTTAATAAATATTAATATTTAAAAAAATATATTAATATATATTTTTTTTATGTAATTAATTTTATACTAAAAGCTTTTTTAACTTAAAAGTAAAAAAGCTTAAGTTTTTAAAACTTTTTATTTAATAAGATTTTTTATTATTTATTTTTTATTATTTATTATTTATTTTTTATTATTTATTATTTATTATTTATTATTTATTATTTATTATTTATTATTTATTATTTATTATTTATTATTTATTATTTATTATTTATTATTTA